>MU551677.1:1727844-1925549 GCA_024362625.1 Silurus asotus | reverse complement strand
CACATATCTCTCTCTCTCACATATATATATATATATATATACACACACACACAAACACATACATATATATGAAAATTTGGTGCCATTCAACATTAAATCCCTTTATTAATCGTATTTAATTTAAAAAACATGTAGTTATTATAAATTAACATGATATTATATATATTTATTATATTATATAAATCCCTCTGCTCCTCTCGCTGGATAAACAGCCCTGCAGCTACATAGCCTAAAGCTCATATCTCTAGATTTGCTGCAATTTATTCAATCATTTACATTTAACAATAAATTAACAGGTCTTTTTCTTTCTTTTTTCTTTTTACTCACGGTTGACTGCTGTAAGAAACATTTTTATCGCACTGTTTTCCTCAATTGCATCTATAAAGTCACATTGAGCCGAAAAGGGACCAACTTCCGCAATGGTTATTTTAAACTTCCGGGTTACACAAAGCCCACCGTAGTTTCTAGTGATGCCTTTTATTAAGAAGTACGACACTGTTATTTTTCTTCCTACCCGTATTGTGAATCACTTCCTGATTCGCGAGATTTGGCCAATGCTTCCACAGTGATTGGACAGTGTGACAGGCTGTCAGAATCTCAGACGTTTAGGAGGCGGGACTTAGATGATGAATGAAGCGTAATAAAATTGCGCCAGTCAGTTCCTGTCTTCAAAATAATTGTATAATGCAATGCTATTTTAGGTTAAACACATCTTAAGTTATTTTAATAATTATTTAAATCATTTCTCAATACATAATAGGTTGTTAAATAATACTACATGCAATAATATCATTTGCACCCCTAATGTTTGCACTTACAAGGAATTTTTTTTTTTGTGACAGAAGCATCCAGTTGCACCATTTTCTAGAGTAAAATTAAAGAAAATGAAAAAAAGCAAACTAAATAAAAAATAATACAAGTAAAAAAGTTTCACATTTCACATTTTTTTCTTTATAAAGAAAATAAAGTTTTATTGCACAAAAAAATACAGATTTTGATTAGTGAAATGGTATTGCATGTATGTTTTATTTTTTTGCACAATGGGGAGAGCGTTTAAGTGTTCATGAGGTAGATTGCCTGGGGAAAGAAACTTTACCTGTGCCTAGCTGTCTTGATGTTTGGTGCTCCATAGCATCGGCCACACGGCAAAAGATCAAAAAGTATTTGGTTTGGATGTGAGGGATCCAGGGTGATTTTCTGGGCCCTTTTTCTTACTCTGGATGTATACAGCTCTTAAAGAGTGGGCAGAGGAGCATCAATAATCCATTCAGCCGTTCGAACCATCCTCTGTAGTCTTCTTATGTCTGATTGTGTAGTAAACCAGACAGTTATTAAAGTGCACAGAACAGATTTGATGGCTGAGTAGAACTCTTTGAACGATTCCTGTGGCAGATTGAACTTCCTCAGCTGATGAAGGAAATACATCCTCTGTTTGGCCTTTTTAGCAATGGAGTCGATGTGATTGCCCCACTTCAGGACCTAAGAGATGGTGGTTCCCAGTCACCTGAATGACTCCACTGCTGCCACAGTGCTGTTCACAATGGTTGGTGGGGGTAGTGCAGGGGGGTTCCTCCTTAAATCCACAATCATCTCCACTGTTTTGAGCATGTTAAACTCCAGGTTGTTATGACTGCACCAGACAGACAGCTATTAAACCTCGCTACTAAATGCAGATTCATCACCGTCGTTAATGAGGTGAGATGACTGTAGTGTCATCTGCAAACTTCAGGAGCTTGACAGAGGGGTCTGTAGAGGAGCAGTCGTTGGTGTACAGTTAGAAGAGCAGTGGGAAGAGAACACATCCCTGGGGGCACCAGTGCTAATAGTACGGTTGTTTGACATGAATTTCCCAAGTCTGTCGGAAAGCTGGGTTCCACTGACAGGTAGAGATAGGAACAAAGAGCCTTGTTAGTTTGGTCTGGAGGAGTGGATGATGGTGTTGAAGGCCGAACTGAAGTCCACAAACAGGATCCTCACATAAGTCCCCGGTTTGTCCAGATGTTGCAGGATGAAGTGCAGTACCATGTTCACTGCTCGGTAAGCAAACTGCAGGGGGTCCAGCGATGTCCTTCAAATAAGCGAACACCAGTCTCTCAAATGTCTTAATGACTACAGATGTGAGTGCAATAGGTGTGTAGTTTCTTTGGGCCAGGGATGATGGTGGAACGTTTAAAGCAGTTGGGCACTTCACACAGTTCCCGTGCAAAGATGGATGCCAGCTGGTCAGCACAGGTTAGTAGACAGGCTGCTGAATCTACAACTGGTCCTGGTGTTTCCTTTTTTTTTGGTTTCCTGAAGACCTGATGCACATCATCTTCACTGAACTGAAGTACAGGAGGGGGTGAGAGGGGGCTGCTGGAGGTGTTGATGTTCGAGTGGTGAGATGTTCAGGAAGGGTGTGAGACTGGGAGTTTCAAATCTACAGTAAAACTCATTCAGGTCATCAACCAGTTGTTGATTCCCTACAGAGCTGGGGGATGGTGTCTTGTAGCTTGTGATGTTTCTCAGGTCTTTTCACACTGAAGCAAGGTCATTGGCTGAGAACTGATTTTCTAGCTTTTTAGAGTAGCTCCTATTTGCCACTCTAATCTCCATTCTCAGTGTGTTCCTGGCATGATTCTGTCCCCATTTCTGTAGGCATTTTCTTTGGCTTGTCGAAGCTGTCTGGGTCTTGCCGTGAACCACGGCTTATCATTGTTGTATGTCAAATAAGTCCTGGTAGGAGTGCATAAATCCTCACAGAAACTGATATAAGATGTTACAGAGTCTGTGAGTTCATCCAGATCAGAGGCAGCAGCATCAAAAACACTTCATCTTTTTACAGTCATCACTACAGGCTTAGCAGATTTAAGTTTTTGCCTGTATGTAGGAAGAAGATGAACCAGGCAGTGGTCAGACAGTCCTATACCAGCTCTGCCGATGGAGCGATATGCATCCTTTATTGTGGCGTAGCAGTGGTCTATAATGTTTTTCTGTAATGTTTGTCTCTGTTGGGGCATGTAATATGTTGTCTGAATTTTGGAAGTTCCCCTGTGAGGTTTGCTTTATTCAAGTCCCCGCATACTTGTTGCTCAGTGTCTACGATCTGATCGGCCAGCTGTCGCAGCGCTGCGTTCACACATGCTTGCGGAGGAATGTAAACACTGACCAGAATGAAAGAGGAAAGCTCCTGCGGTAAGTGGAAAGGCTTACAGTTAATGAAGATGGCTTCTAGATTAGTTCTGTAAATTTGGTGTCATTCTCCCTGAATTACATGTGGACTGTGCTTTGCATGAAATATATATAATGTTCAATTTATTGCATATCCTAGACATTGCATATACTAGATCCTATATATCTGTAATATCATCTGTATATACACTGCACCAGTGTCAGTCTGGGCATTTCAAAACCCAGGCCTTCAATGGTGTCCCACCTGACTCAATCCACCTCTTAAGACGCCACGGCTTTAGAAACTATCAATATTATAGATAAATGGAGTATAACAGAGCACTGCATTACAAAATCTCATGCAGTGAGATTGAACGGTAATGTCTGTCTGATGCTAAATCTTGGGAAAAGCACTTTGTATGGATTTTTCCTTAAATGTAGTCCCAATATTTTAAATCAATTTAGCTTTATTTGTACAGCACTTGTACAACAATAGACATTGCCCCAAAGCACCATTATTAAGGTAAATTGTTTATAAAATATGAATTTATATGTTAGTGTCTATAAGTTCATGCCTAATGAGCAAGCCACTCAACTGTAAAAACTGTGCAGTTTTGAAATTGTGACTTCAGAGTTATTATTTGTTTCCATGAGCTGGTCTGCGCATGGGCCCATTTCCTTGCACATGTTTGACTATACATAAACATTCTATTATGACTGACTGTGCTTCACTAGATCTTTAGATGCTTAGGTATTTTCTATGTTATTCATTGCCCATTTTGTGCAAGTCAGCTTCTATCTATCACTGTTGTGCTGGAAGCATTAGCATTCCTGTTTTGTAATGGCTTTAATGCCCTCATATGCTTTCACAGTGTAATTTTATCAAAAACAACAACAATCAAACAAGCGAACAAAAAAGTCCAGTAAAAGAATAGAGATGAAAATATTATTTAGCCAATAATAATTATTATAATAATTATACAATCATTTACCTCATGTATACATATTTATATATCAATGTTGTTGACATTAATGTTATTTAATATTTCTAATGGTTAATCAATCTTTTTCTAATCAAATAGATTTACTCCTGGCACAGAGGACACATTGGAATTTTTGTTTGCCTCCTTCTGGATTTGTATAAACCAACCAAGGGAGCGGATGAATATTAAAAGCATTGTGACACAAATATCATCATCATCATCATCATCATCATCATCATCAGAGATTGCAAAAGTACACACATGATGTCATTCATGTAGAAGTACAGATGCTCTAAAAGACTCTGGTAAAAGCTAAAGTACTGACTACACTTTTTACTCAAGTTAAAGTACTGAAGTTTGGGCTTTGACATGTACTTAAGTAAAAAGTAGTCATACTGCTACTAGTTTAAGTGTCAAGCTGGTAACTAAACCTCACATCATTTTAATATTATGACTGTCAATCAATTGAAATATTGATATATATAATATAATATATTAATACAAAATGATTTTTTTATTTTGTTATCTAATGAATGTATCCAGGCTGAACATCCACCATATTAAACACTATCAAAGAAAAGATGAAGATGATCAGGTGATCAGGAATGTCTCGGTTCCCAGTATGTTTACATCACTGACTCCCTCTGTCTCATCCACGTTACCCCCAAACTTCTTGTTGCCTTCTGTCTCGTAAACTAGTCTACATCTGTGGTGTGTGAGAGCCAGGAAATGATACACCAGTGGTTGAAGCTGTGCAAAGACAAGAAATAGGTTAATGGGCTGAAACCTGTACACAGTGAAAAGAAAAACTACTGATCATGTCAGTAAATGTAAAAGTAAAGTAAATTCTTTATTCTGGGCAGGATCATAGTGAAACATTGTGTGTGTGAAGAGAATACACAGTGCCTGCAACACCTGTCCATTGCAGAATACCACAAATGCATGCATTCACATCAAGGAGCAAATTGTCCCCAGTCCACACTCTTTTTTGGAAAATCAGAAGCAACTAAAGAAAAGAACCTTTAGAAATGCTACACGCTCAGTGCTACGCCACCATGCTGTTGACATGCATCACAAAAGAACATGCATCATCATCATCTTTTGACCACTGTTTCCTTTTAAAGATGATATAATAGTAGTACTGGTGTATAAACTAAATCAATACATTTAGCATACTGTGTTGAATACTGGACATGAGAGAGAATGGGGAAGAGAGAGGGGAAGTGATAGTGTAGAAACATGCACAGCATGTTCAGGAAATGAATTTGTTGGACGGTGCACAAGGTGCTACCAGCTGGCAGGAAGTGTGTGAAATAGCCTGCGTCACTGAGGCCGAGACACAACACCCACAGCCTGCACTCTCCCATTCACGCTGCTAAATTAGGCCATGTTCTCCCTGCCTCTTTCTCTCTGCCACTGACATCAGCAGCACGTCATCAAGGCTCGGTGTGATGGAAACCAAAGTGCTGAAGAAGGTCCAAGAATCTGCAAGCAGAATCATTTGTGCAATCTCAAATATTCCCCCAGTCTAGCTTTAAAAATAGACGAAAGGAGAAATGGAAAAACAAAATCACCTTTGACATATTTTCTAGATAGCTAATGACTACAATGGGAAGAAATTCAGGGGGAAGAAACCCTGGCAATGTCCTGCTTGATTTAATGGTCTTCAATTATTTATATGTAACAATAAAAAAAAAAAACAGACTATGGTTGAACAATGGAAAAATCGATGTGCTTTGTTTGCTCGATATCCAGTACCCTAATGTCTGTTCTTAATTTCAGCTGAATGGAAACATGTATTAGGAGGCAGGCATCTTTCACACACTGCTCTGAAATCCCACTCAGCCTGTTTGTTTGCTCAAGCTGGCCGTGATGTCATATCGAAGTGCATCATGTTGCCATAGAGATGGTAATTCAAAGGGCCAAATGATGATGCTGTCGCGGTCTTTCGTTGAGCCCTGCAAGTGCAACAGGTTTTTTTTGGAGCACATTTAGTTCTTCATGAAGACAGCATGGCTGCATAATTAGGCCATGTTTCAGGTATAATTATAACTGCAGTGGCTCTGGAGGTTAAAACATGGAATTTCTTCTCAGTATCAATTTCTTATCGAGTTGGCTTGAATTTTCTCTCCTCTCCTCTCCTCTCCTCTCCTCCTTCTACCTTCCTGGTGTCACAAAACCAGTGGATGTCCTGCTGTGCTAAACTCCTAAATTAACATTCATCGATGTGTTTTTGCACGGAAGCGCCTGAATTACAGGCTGTGCAAATCTGTGTTTGTCACTGGCAAATAAAGAAGTGACGCCGCCGCTTGCCCATCTGGCCTCCACTTTGGGAAGCCTTTCTGTTCCGTGACGCAAGAAGGAGTGGGAGTGGATTGCCTTGTGCTCCCACAGAGAGGTGAGGAAAGAAAAACGATGAAGTATGTGTGTGTGAGTGTGTGAGTGCACTGATCTTTGACATCCACCATGTAGAGGAGGAAGGGGAAGGAGAGACAGAAAAAAGAAAGGATTAAAAGAAGAGGAGAAATGGTCAATAGACCGTTAAATGTAGGAGGGCTGTGTAAACAAAGCATAAAAAGAAATAGAAAGGAAGGTGAGGTTATCATAGCTGGATCTAGGCATGGCAAACTAAGCTGCTGCCTACGCTAAAAGGATCGTCAGCGATTCTTCGGATAGTTGAGGGTGTTGTACTGAAGAATTCTCTATAAAACTTTATTGGTTCTTTTATTGGTTGGGACAAACTGAACCAATAAGGGGGTTAGCTGGAAGAGACTGTGGTCACATTTGCTATTAGTACTAATATTACTAGTAGTACTGCAGTGCAGACTGCCTTCATGATTATGAATAACATTAGTACTCTCTTTAACCTAGTAAAAATTTTCATCCATTTTCCACAGTCCTTAACCTATGCAGGGTCACAAAGAAACCTGGAACCTATCCTAGATAACTTCAAGGCACAATCGCATACACACACTATAGTCGATTGAAAAATGCCAATCAGCGTGCAGCATATGTCTTTGTATTGTGGGAGGAAACTGAAGTACCGAAAGGAAACCCCTGAAGGAGCAAAGCAAACATTGCTACTAATACTATTACTACCATTACTATTGGTTGCACAAGCCAGTGCACTCTTAGTGCTGGTCCCAAGCCCGGATAAATGGGGAGGGTTGCATTAGGAAAGGCATTCAGCTTAAAACGTGGCAAATTAAATATAATACCATAGCCGATCGGTCTACGACCGCCACAAGTATCGTTACCAACACTGTACCAGTGGAAATTGGGCTACTGTTGGCCAAAGGAGTAAAAGGAGAGGTGGGAAACGTCTACAGAGTTGACAGGAAAAGGAGAAGTGTTGGAGGGTGGAGGTTAGGGTTGGTATTTTAAATCTTGGTACTATGACTAGTAAAGGAAGAGAGATAGCTGATATGATGAAGAGAAGAAAGGTAGATATGAGGTGTGTTTAAGAGACCAGGTGGAAAAGGAGTAAGGCCAGGAACATTGGAGGGGGTTTAGGGGTGATTCTGAAGGTAGAGTACACTAAGAGTGTAGTGGAGGAGAAGAGAGTTTCTGATGGGTGATGAACGTGAAGCTGGAAGTTGAAGGGGCGATGATAAATGTAATCAGTGCTTATGCTCCACAAGTGGGTTTAGAGATGGAGAAGAAGGAAAAATTCTAGAGTAAGTTAAATGAAGTGGTAGATGGGGATGGACGATTGGTGATTGGGGCAGATTTAAATCGGGATGTAGTTAAAGGGAACAGAGGTGATGAGGAGGTGATAGGTAGGTATGGCTTTAAACAGAGAAATGTGGAAGGGGAGATGGTGGTAGATTTTGCTAAAAAGATGGAAATGGCAGTGGTGAATACTTATTTGAAGAAGAAGGAGGATCATATGGTGACGTATAAGAATGGAGCTGCACACAGGTAAATTATGTTCCATGTAGGAGATACAACCTGAAGGAGATTGGAGACTGTAATGTGTTGGCAGGGGACAGTGTAGCTAGACAGCCCCAGATGGTGGTCTGTAGAATGGTTTTGGAGGTAAAGGAGAAGAGGAGGAGAGTGAAGACTGAAAGAAGAATGAGATTGTGGAAACTGAAGGAGGAAGACTGTAGTGTAAGATTCAGGGAAGAGGTCAGACAGGGGCTCGGTGGTGGCAACTGTGAGCAACAGTATGGTTTTATGCCAAAGAAGATAACCACAGACGCATTATTTGCTTTAAGAATGTTGATGGAGAAGTATAGAGAAGGTCAGAAGGAGTTGCATTGTGTGTTTGTGGATTTAGAGAAAGCATATGATGGGGTGCTTGTACTGTATGAGGAAGTCAGGTGTGTCAGAGAAGTATGTAAGGGTAGTGCAGGACATGTATGAGGACAGTGTGACAGCATGAAGTGTGCAGTAGGAACAACAGACTGGTTCAAGGTGGAGGTTGGACTGCATCAAGGATCGGCTTTGAGCCCTTTCCTGTTTGCAGTGGTGATGGACAGGTTGACGGACGAGGTCAGACAGGAGTCTCCACGGACTATGATGTTTGCAGATGATATTGTTATTTGTGGTGAGAGTGGGGAGCAGGTTGAGATGAGCCTGGAAATTTGGAGGGATGTGCTGGAGAGAAGGGGAAAGAAAGTCAGTAGGAGTAAGACAAAGTACATGTGCTTGAATAAGAGGGAGGGCAGTGGAGGGGTGCGGTTGCAGGAAGAAGAGGTGGAGAAGGTGGAGGAGTTCAGGTACCTGGGGTCAACAGTGAAAAGTAATGGAGAGTGTGTTAGAAAAGTGAAGAAAAAAGTGCAGGCAGGGTGGAGTATCTGCAAGAGTGAAAGAGAAAGGGTATATGACTGTGGTGAGACCTTCGATGTTGTATGGTTTAGAGACAGTTGCTTTGAGTAGAAGACAGAAGGTGGAGCTGGAGGTAACAGAGCTGAAGATTTTTATTGGGAGTGACGGCGATGGACAGGATTAGAAATTAGTTTATTAGAGGGACAGCGCATGTAGAACGTTTTGGATACAAGGTGAGGAAGGCAAGATTGAGATGGTTTGGACATGTGCAGAAGAGAAAAAAAGGAAGGCCAATGAGGAGATTTATGGATGTGGTGAGGGAAGACAGGTAGTTGGTTTGAAAGAGGCAGATGTAGAGGACAGGGGGTATGGAGACAGATGATCTGCATGGCGACCACTAATGGCAGAAGCCAAAAGAAAAAGAACAACAACAACGTGTGGCATTACATAGAGAGAGAGGCATTTCACATATGGAGGGTGAATACAATTTTTACTAAAGCAAGCTCCAACTGTGCCACATATATCAACTGGAGCAATTCAGATCAACATTTGTGTAATAACATGACAAGAACAGAAAAAATGTAAATTAAATACAACCTATTCTGCAGAGATGCAGTCTCATAATTTGCACTGCTCCTCAGAGGCTGTAAGACAATGGTACCGCTCGTATTCACTGGTCTGGAAGTGGCAAACAAACCCTTTCCAAAACAAGCTAGCTAGCTTTGGGGTTAGCCGACCTCTCCTCACTATGTCTAGCATTTTCTTGAAAATTGATTTTTAAATATGTCCGAGACCAAATAAATTTTTCTTCCTCTGTAGGCATAAAAAAGTCTATCTCAGATGTATTAATGTGTGCAGCGTGCTACAGATATGTTTTGCTAGTTGAACTTGGCTGTAACAGTTTCCCTCCAACCAATCAGAGGACGGAACAATGCTGATGCTATTCTGGAATAGCTAGCTGGCCCTATCAGTCGAATTTGAAATCCGATTAGTTAAAGAAACAGATCCATTGCTAATATAGTCTAGGGTACATCGGCCAGCACTACTGCTTTTGAAGGTCCTGGGCAGATTAGATTAAAATGGCAGCAAATAGAGGCCGAAATTTGATTGGACAAAAAAGTTTACATACACGTACTGGAAGCAGTGCAGTTAGGAGAAACACTATGAAATAAAGAATAAACTGTTGGGAATAAATGTATACAATTTCATGGAACAAATATTAGGTTGTATATTAGTATAAATTTAGGTTGTAAATGTAGGTCAATGCTTCTTATAGTTATTAGGTCAGCAGAGAAGGCCCTGCTGGCCCTGCCACTCCATTGTACCATCCTCACCAATCCTCACCAAATTTACTGCTACGACAACTACTATTAATAGTACTGCTAAATTCACAGGTACAACAGCAACGACAACAATTGTTACTACAACTATTTTAATATAAATATTATAGGGAAATTTAGCTGCTTCTGTTACTACTACAACTACAACCAATACTACTATCACTAATGCTAGATATTAGATATTTATTACAAATAACTATTTTATAGTTTGTGTATACAGCATGTACACCATTCACAGTGTGTGTGTGTGTGTGTGTGTGTGTGTGTGTGTGTGTCTGTGTCTGTGTCTGTGTTTGTTTTAAATAATTGCAGTGTATATATATACCAGTCATTGTTTCCAGTCTGTTAAAATAGAGCTAATAATGGAGCAGCAAATGAGTAAATGAGCAGCTGAATGTAGTCTGCTTAGTGCGTAGTGTGTTTTAACCAATTAGCCTTGATGTTATAAAATAGAAAAGAGGAAGGACTGCTGTTTTGTTTTTCATGCACATGACTAATTGTGTACATCTCTCTCTCTCTCTCTCTCTCTGTCTCTCTCTCTCTCTCTCTCTCTCTCTCTCTCTCACTCACTATGCGCTTGACATCCAGTGCTATCTTTAGAAATCTCACACCTTCTTCTGATTCAGATCTGTAAATCTAGTGGAAAGGTAACTGGTCACTCCTGGCTGCATTGTACTGTTGGTCACATAGCAGTTAATGGCAGTGTTTTTGCAAGAAATTGCATCCCTATGCACAAACATCCACCAAGTATAATTAACATATGTGTAAAAGCAGCTCCATGTACTGATTCTGTTTCATTCTAACATAAAACAGCTGACAGTAGCATTAGGACCATTTGGAGAAATCGTCTAGATATTATAATATTACCTACATTGCAGTGATTCTGGTACTGATGTGGTTTCCTTTAGGGTCTTTGCCATCACTCTACCTCCCAAAAATAGCTCTACTTTAACTAATGTCTTCATTCCTTCCATCCTTTATCCATTCATTCACTCAAGATCTTAAGAGAAATTCTTGTAGCTGTATATAACCGTTATTGAATCCATCTGTCTTACAACTTATTTTGGTGCACTACAAATCGTATTTCCTGTACGGAGTGAGTAGCCAAAGTGTCACTGTGCTAACTGTAGTTCCTTATTTTATACACCTGGCATTGTTGTGTATGCTGTCAAGTTTAATAATTAAAAAAACATTAAAAAACTTAATAAATACATGGGAACTCAGATTTTAACATTGGATTCACATGAGCACTGAACCAAAAGCCCTGTACCGAAAAGTGGTTGTACTATTACACCCCTGATATATGTATACATACATAAACATACTTTTTTGAAGAAAAGAACACATTAAAGTAATAGGAAGACTTTTTGTATTTGTGTGCAAGATCATGGGCATTTCTTTCTACATTTAATGGGCTAATATGTTAAGATATTAACAATGATATTCTAAAAGTGTTAGATTTTGTAAAAACTGTTCATGTTCTTGTTTTGGGAGTTCTGAGATGTTGGAACAGGGATGATTGCTGTGCATTGTTTATTGTCCTCTGTGTAACTGTTATTGCTGCTTTCAGGTTATCCTGCAAATGCAGCAGTTTATTACTAATCTGTCAGCATTGTACAAAAATACACCATATGGAAAAAAGTATTTGGATGCTTGACTTTTCCAGCTATATGTGTTTGTTTCTTAACCTGTTAACACAAAGTTGAAGGAACACACTTTTATAGGATACCTTTGGAGGCAGTAGCATTTAATTTCCTCCTAAATGCAAACCAAGGGACACAAACTTGTTCCAGCATGACAATGCTCCTGTTTCAAAACCAGCTAAATGAAGATATGGTTTATATGGGTTGGAGTGATTTTGAGTAGCCTGCTACACAGCTCTGACCTCAACACTACTGAACATCTCCTCAGGTCTCCTCACCCTACATTAGTACCTGACTTAACTAACTTATACTTGTGGCTGAATAGCACAAATGTCCATAAGCACACTCCAAACTCTAGTGGAACATCTTCCCAGAAGAGTGGAGGGTATGTAAACAGGAATAGGATGCGGAATAGGATGTTCAGAAAGCACATGTCAAGCTTATGGTCAGGTGTCCACAAACATTTATCAGTATAGTATATCTTGCATGGTCACTTGTCTGGGGATGATTAGATGGTGTTTCAAAAGCCTTTGGCTTTTCATAATATTGAGTCAACAGGAAAGGGATCTTTAAGGTTTTGATATGGTTATAGATTTAAGTGTTTAAGAAGGAATCTTCTTTATAATGATTGCTGTGATATATAAATCTGTCATAACCAAACACATTTATTTTATGACAACAGCTACTTGAGACTATTCCCTTTCCCCTCCACTATCAATTCAAAGTTTTTGCTGACAAATTAGTCATATTTAAAAGCGAAAAGTGAAAATATTCTGCGTGTACATTTGGAGCAAATACTGTATCTTGTATGTGCTGGAACATGTGTTTGTGTATGTACAAACCATGTACATGCATGAACTGATCTAAAAGCCTGCTGTTTAAAATTAAAGGACGTATTATCCAGTTCTTCTGAGTGGTATCATGTTATTCTCTTTTTTTCTTTCGTTACTGCATCAGCATTATAATTGACCCTTGGGGTTAAAATGACCTCATGTGTGTTTTATTGCAGCACCGTTGTTCCTGAAAACAGCACACACCAAAGTGTTATGAAGTTCACACGTGATATTTATGCAATTCATGTTGCCAAATGTGTGTACAGGCCTGTAAGTGTGTGCAAGTGTGTGTGTGTGTGTGTGTGTGTGTGTGTCATACTGAAACATAGTATCTTCCTGTTTTGTCGTTGTTTGTTGTTTAAAATTCTACAATGTCCTTGGAAATCTTTTGAATTCAACACTGTTTATACCACAAAGCCATTTGAAACTAGACGATAAATCTGTGTTATAATAAATGCATCTTTCCACCGTTTGGTAAAAGTTCCTCCTTTAAATGCCTTGAGAGGCTGAAAACAAACTCGAATCAACTTTTGATACCAAAATTAGCTTCTGTTGGTTTCCTGTTTTCTTACATCCTGTGCAGTTCACAAAATTGTGCTTTATGTAAGCCGATGCTCTTTTTAGAGTGTTTGGGGAAAAAATAGCCATCTGGCACTCTAAAAAGAGGCGTCTGAACTGCTCAGTACCCATG
This sequence comes from Silurus asotus, assembly GCA_024362625.1. Taxonomy (NCBI): domain Eukaryota; kingdom Metazoa; phylum Chordata; class Actinopteri; order Siluriformes; family Siluridae; genus Silurus; species Silurus asotus. The sequence continues at coordinate 1,912,136 of MU551677.1, read as the reverse complement.
GTTTCCACCAGTGGGTCAGTGGGTGAAAGAGGGAGGGAGTCTGCAGGGAGGAGTTGAGGGAGAACAGGCAGTAGAGGAGGTAGGTGGCGTGGGCTTTGAGCACCTGGAGGGCCATCGGCCTCCAGGACAAGTAGGCCAAGAAAAGTTTTCCGCTTGCACAAAGGTCACACTTTTATTATGTCATCAGGTTATTTTTCGCTCACTTCAGAACTAAGGTTGCCTGGAGCAAAAACATTCACACGGACTCCATAGATAGTGTGATATTTCTGTCTCTCACTCCACACTGCTCACTGACTGAGCAACTTTATTTGGATGAAAGAGGTGTTATGCCACTTTTTTTGTACTAAAATGCTCCCACCTACAGATTTCCGATCTTACAGAGGAACATTGATTTTTGGTTTTGCGGAATAACAGAATGGGAAATCGTGCCATGTACAGTAGAAGGAAAAACATGGAGTACTTTTACAACTCATCACTCGCATAGTACATCGTTATGTTGTGGTATTCGGGGTTATTTCTGCTGTGGAGGCAGAGGTTGGTCTACCGTCTAACATGCTGTTTGGCAATCTAACTGCCAGCCTGCTGGCTCAGCCCTTAGGATTTGATGCGTTTTTATTAAGCACATTGACACAACATCAACCAGAAATGGCCAAAAAATACAATAAAATAAATCAAATAAATAAATAAATGTGTGAATTCATGGCTCGCCTTCCAGCTCAGGACATATACCACATCATGCAACATCTGATTTAATATTGCAGGGGAATTGCAAATCCACACAGCCTGAGGATGGAAATAGAGGATGGCTTTTTCTGTGCTTTCTGTAACTTTCAGACCCCAAATATTAAGTATTGGATTGAATTATCTAGTATTATGGCCATTTATTTAACAACAATTTAAGCAAATATTATATATTTTTAGGGATCTGTACAAAGTCATTACTTTATTAAAAAAATTACTAATAAATACTCAAATCAGCCACAATGTAAACATGACTTTAAGTCATTAGTTAAACCTACAGACTTTTATGGTGTGTAATTGGGAAATTATGTCGGAAAGCGGCCCTTTATCATTTACTTGTAGTACGCAGATTCATGAAGGTCACACAGCGCCATCTGGTGGTATTGAGGAAAATAGACTATGTTTGATATAATAATCAAAATAAAATTAACAAAAATAAAATGTATATAAAAAATAAATACATCTCTTTATACTTGTTATGACATAGTAAAAAAACTCTATATATGAATCATTCATTAGCCCAGAGAGAAATTTATATACTAAGCTCAATTATTATGCATGGGTAATTTTAATTAGTTAAAAAATTAGAATATTTAAGGATGATCAGTTAAAAAAAACCTTTATTTGTATCATTTGAACACATTAAGAATAAACTTCCCCCCAATAAAACAACGTGTTGGCTTTTTTTTGCAGTTAAAATTTTATAGAAAATCTTAAGGTTAAGTTAACATAAACTAAAGGCTATGTTACCTATATGACATTACTTATATGGCTGAGTTAAGGTTTGAGGTCTTTGCAAATATAATTGTTTGTTAAACACAAATAAACCTTTATAGTTGTGGTTTTAATTTTTGCTACTCTAATACATTTTAAAAGCTTTTAATAATAAATAAAAAAACCCAGACAGATAAAGAGAAAGACAAACAAAAACAATTAACATCATCATCATCATCATCATAATCATCATCATGAACCCTTGGCAGTCCTGCAATACAAATGGAGATCTATTGATTCAATGTATATAATTATTACACTGGTGCATCTCAATAAATTAGAATAAATGGTGTCTCAGTCTGGTTCAGTCTACACAATCATGGGGAAAGACTGCTGACTTGACAGTTTTTCCGAAGACGATCATTGACCCCCTGCACATTAAAGGTAAGACACAAAAGGTCATTGCTAAAGAAGCTGCTGTTCACAGATTGCTGTATCCAAGCACATTAATGGAAAGTTAAATGGAAGGGAAAAAGTGGTAGAAAAAGGTGAAATGAAGCACATTCAAAAATTCAAAAATTTGGGGAGATTCACAAAAAGTGGACTGCAGCCGGAGTCAGTGCTTCAAGAACCATCATGCACAGACGTGTACAACTGACTCATTCCTTGTGTCAAACCACTCCTGAACCAGATACAATGTCAGAGGTGTCTTACATGGGAAAAGGACAAAAAGGACTGGACTGTTGCTCACTGGGCCAAAATAGTCTTTTCAGAAGGAAAAAAAATTCATTTCATTTAGAAATCAAGGTCCCAGAGTCTAGAGGAAGAGAGGAAGTTGCTTGAGTTCCAGTGTTCCAGTGAGTCATGTCTTCTGCTGGTGTTGGTTCACTGTGTTTTGTCAAGTCCAAGGTCAGCACAGCCATCTACCAGAAGGTTTTAGAGCGCTTCATGTTTCCTTCTGCTGACCGGCTTTATGGAGATTCTCATTTCAATTTCCAGAAGGACTTGGCACCTGCCCACACTGCCAAAAGTACTAATACCTGGTTTAAGGACCATGGTATCCATGTGCTTAATTGGCCAGCAAACTCACACGACCTAAACCCCATGGAGAATCTATGGGGTATTGTAAAGAGGAAGATATAAGAAACCAGACCCCACACAACATAAAGAGCTGAAGGCAGCTATCAGAGCAACCTGGGCTTCCATAACATGTCAGCAGCATCACAGACTGATCACCTTCATGCCACCCCGCATTGCTGCAGTAATTCATGCATTTCTGTGTTAATCTTTATTATTAGTTTTTGTTATTATTATTATTATTATTATTATTATTATTATTATTATTATTATTATCATCATTATTATTTATTAAGTAATATTCTAATTTTCCGAAATACAAAAATTTGGGTTTTCATTAGCTGTTAGCTATACGTGGATGATTCGCTTTGGCGACCCCTACTGGGAAGAGCCGGAAGAAGAATTAGAAGATGAAGATTCCTTGTAAGCCATAATCATCAAAATTGAACACTTGAAATATATCAGTCTGTGTGTGATGAATCTATATAATATACGAGTTTTACTTTTTGTATTAAATTACTAAAATAAATAAACTGTTTAATGTTATTTTAATTTATTGAGATGTTCCTGTATATATTTGGATACAAAACGCCCTCTACTGGTGAGAACGTTTGTGTAATAGTTATCGTTCACCAAATTTAGTTTCACCACAGTTTTTTTTTTTTTTTTTTTTTTTTAATAACAAAAAAATATATATAATTGCATTAAAGACTAAATTGGCAGAAAATATGTTGAAAATCACTCAAATTAGTAGGTCAAAATCCACCAACCAATGGCAAAGTATTGAGCACATTTTTGTTTATTTCTCATTAAACACTCAACATTCATTGCAAAATAAAAAGACCTTTGTATTCTTCATTTCATAATAGGTAAATTTGTTTTGGTAATAAATAAACAATTTATTATTTAACCTGATTCTTTTTAAAAGCTGAAAATGACATCTTAATACTATTCTTCTACTAAAAGGCAGATGGAGACAAAGCTTTGTCAATTATTTGCTTCTCTTCATTGACCCTTAATTCTTAATACTATTGCTATTTTCTTTGGGCCTAATGTTAAATTACCCACGTGTATATTTGTCCTGACTCTACCTGGGCAAATCCACAATCAGGATACAATTTTTCTGTCATTTACAGACATGTATGTTAAATATGGCTAAAATACACGCTTTAGCGTACTTAGCATAGCAAACATCACACTTCAGTGAAACGTTATCACTAAAATATTTAAAATTATTTCTACACTAATATTTAAACCCTATTAACACCTCATACTTCATACAGTCACCCAACTTCCATGAGTCATTTATTACTGGTTATGACAGGGGTTCTTTATATCTGTGTCACACAACGTTCACTTTATCAGAACACATTCGGCGTCATAAAATTCCCCAAGTCACAGTTCAACAGGAAGTGCATCACAGAAAGGAAAAAAAGGTTCTTTGACTTATTATTCCCAGATTTAAAAATATAAATGTTCTCTGAGGAAAAAATTAAATGTATTATTTATATGTAAAGAATATATTTGCTGATTAAACACATTTTATGCATTGCACAATTTGGCAAAAAAAAATGTCAAATTGCAGTCATTGTAATCAAAGAAACCGTAGAGAAATTTGGGATATTGCTACTTGAGATATTATATATATTTTCACACATGCAAACTTCATCTTAGTCTTTAAGCTACTGCCTTCAGGTGAAGCTCTTGCATTGTTCGAATGAAAACTTCCAGCAACATCAACCCTGTGTGTATAAAAACAGATGAATATGTATGGATACACCTTACCAATCAGTAAAGTGGCCACTGGATGCACAAACACCCGCATTTTACACACATCAACATTCAGATTTCAGCCATCAATACTGTACCTTTGAATTGAAAAACCACTTGCATGTTGATCTTTATAATGATGATCATGAATATTTAAAATTACAATGAACATAACTCATTTTATAATGAAATTCTGACACACTTTGTTCATCACAGACCTGTTGGCCGATTATTCATCTAGTCAACCTACATTTCTTACATTACCCACATTCACATCTGTGGTTCTAATGAAAATTATGTTGCGTTTGAACACACATTTTATATATACACATATATATTTTTTTTTATAGATAAAACTGTTCAAAAGTGTCTTGATGTTTGCTTATATGCTTTTTATCAAATTCTAGTAAATTTGTTCTAAAATCGATGGAATTACAATAAAAATCTAATTATACAAAGCTGTAAAACCCCTTAGACAAAAGCCACATATGAAGTACATCCAAGTTTTACTGAATAGCAAACAGTGCAATGGAAAATGTTTTTTTTTTCAAGTACAATATATTGCAGCATGAGCCCTTGCTTCATCTCTACCTAATGAGAGTGATGAAGATCCACCTCAAGTCCTTTAGCCCGTCCAGCTCTCACAACTCCTCACATGTACACTGATAAAATAGATCGGCTTTCAAAGCTTCGAATCTCGAATTATGGCAATACCACCACCTTGGTGGTCATCTTGCCGTTCACAAACCAACTAGTTAGCTGAGTCTGTGTCGTTTATTAAAGCAAATTTGGAATCACGCTTTTTCTGTCTGGTAGAATTTTATGATGGATTTCACACTGACATTGAACATCACCAAAAAAAAAAGGAAAACAAGAAAAGAAGCCAAAACTGGAGCTAGAGGTTAAATCTGAATGTCTTCCAATGGGGCACAAGTGATAACTTCTCATGGGAATGAAGCAAATGGCTAAAAGTTTGTAGACATTCACACCGATGTGCTTGTTAAACATCCTATTCCAGATTTATTCCCCTTGCTGTTACATCTTTCTACATGTGGTAGCTCCAGCAGTTAAGGCGCTGGGTTACCGGTCGGGGGTTCAAGCCCCGGTATCGCCAAGCTTCCGCTCTTGGGTCCTTGAGCAAGGCCCGTATCATGGCCGACCCTGCGCTGTGACCCCAGCTTTTAAGCAAGCTGGGATATGCAAAGAACAAATTTCACTGTTCTGTAATGTATATGTGACAAATAAAGGCTATTCTATTCTATTCTATTCTATTCTATTCTATTCTATGTATCTGTGAAGGCTGTGCACTAGATTTTGGGGCATGGCTGTGAAGATTTCAGTGATAATCAGGTAGAGCATGTGCTGCTGTTTGATGTACAGTTCAAGATCATGCTAAAGGTGTTAAATGGGGGCAAGAACACTCAAGCTCTTCCACTTCACCCATGTTAAACCGTGTCTTCATGGACCTCACTTTGTTCCCAGTGGTATTGTTATGCAGGAATAGGTTTGACATTGATCCTTTGTTTAAGTGAAGGGTAAGTGTTAAAACTTTACAGCATACAAAGGCATTTAAACAATCATGTCCTTCCATGTGTGTGTGAGACACCAGTTTAGGGAAGACATTACATTATCATGTGTCCACAATTACACTTTTAGTGTAAATAAATTGCCAAAACTAATGGCACTGAGAAAAGATCTTGAGGCAAAGCTGGAGATGGCAGATTTGAACCTGTTGCAATTTTCATTGTGAGTGACGAGGATGGACAGAATTAGAAATGAATTAATTAGAAGAACCATGCTGGTAGGACGTTTCGGAGACAAGGTGAGAGAGGTGGACTGAGATGGTATGGTCATATGCAGAGGATGGACATGGGGTATAACGCTAGAAGAATGCTGAGGATGGAACCCCCAAGCAGAAGGAAAGTTTGTGAATGTGGTAATGAAAGACATTCAGGTGGTGGTTTGAAAGGGGCAGATCTTTCAATTTGAGGGCACTCTTTCCAGCTGGGGATGTTTTCACATTTAATGGCCTGGGGAGCCATGAAATTACCGAGTAAAAGCAGGAGCTTTGAGAATGGATTTGGACTTGAGTTAATGTCAACAGTCTGCAGCACTGACTCAGGCCTACAGTTTGCGTTTGATTACCATAAATGCTCACATCAACATCGTTTAGATGTAATAAACGGACATTCGGGGCCACCCAGATGAGAATGGGTTCCCTTTAAAGTCTCTCAAGGTTTTTTCCTTATGCAATCTCAGGGAGCCATACAAATAAAATTGAATTGAATTAAATAATGTTATTCAGGGTGCACTTTTCCTTTAAGAAGCCTCTCTATGACATTATCCAGGTTGGTTATTTCTCACGAGCCCCTTTAAGAAAACAGCATTGTTACGTCACAGTGCTAGGAACCACTAGCAATGCAGGAACGGATGAGCTGGAGAAGTGTAGCGTGTGTGTCTATGTGTAGTTCTCCCGTTTGCGTTTCCTTCTCTGTGTGTGCGTGTGTGCGCGTGCTGTATGCATGTGCGTGAGTGCGCGTGAGGGAGTGTATGGAACGCGCGTGGGAATAGAGATCACAACTTTTTTTTTTTCGGAAACAGTTTTGTCGTTTTAAGTTTGACTTCTAAGGTATACAGATCAAAGGAGCCGAGCTTTAGAAGTCCTTCTTCTTTTACGCACGGGCACACGCACGCGCACGCACGCACGCACGCACACTGAGTCCAGCTTGTCAGAGATCAAGCTCTCCTGCAAAAGTTTCTAGTCGGATCTCGGTCTGAACATGTCCCACTGAACCGCGTTTCCAGTTCATTTTCTCTGCACTGCTACTGAAGGCCATAAACAGGAAGAACCATCCGGGTTGATGTTCTCCATCGGCTCTGCTTTTTCTTTTTTTGGGGGGTTTGTCTTTGCTTTTTTTGCTCCCCCATCTCGGTTCCAAGCTTGCAGAGGAAACCCTGGAGCACTGATGATCATCTGACTGTAGATGATCTCTAAACTGAAGGTCTACTCCATACTCCAAGCATGGAAATATAGAAAAAGAGTGTGAATTGGAAAAAAAACAACAGGACATAAGGATTGCCAGCATGCTGAAGACTTTAACCAAAAAGCTCAGAAGACATTCCCTTAATGAAATCCACCCTTTCCAGCTTAAGGTGAGTAAAAAAAGGAAGAAAACACACTTCCTAGTTAGATGCTTAGAGCAAAATGTATACAAACAGTGCAACAAATATTACTCTTATAAAACATCATCCATCTTTTTCTTATGATTAGGGACATTTGAGGACACTTTCAGGCACAAAGTGAACAAATTAGACTTTGTCTCTGTAGTGTCCCATCCTAGATATACATATGCACTGGATATACTTTAAGAATAATTTGTTTGATCACTTTATCTTTAATTTAAAAGCTAATAAAGATCCAGCACATGCACCTTTCCAGGTAGAAGTTACAACCCCTTAATGTTACGACCCCAAAAACAAAGAAAAATACAGCTTAGTACCCTTATTTTTATTTTAAAATGTTATTAAAGCAGTCATTTGTTTCTATTTGCCATTATTTATATGCATAATAGATTATCGTTGTATTTCTGACAGAATTACAGACCCCACAGGATGTCTCTAGTTGAAAAAATACATCAACGTTAATGAAGTGTTTTATTTTTTGCTCATATGTTTAATAATAATGTTGTACAAGCAACTCTTTAATCATTAAGTCTGATTTGACGCATTACTGCAGTCTTGGTCCTGGGCCTAAAATGGGTGTTTTGGACCCTCTTATAGGTTTCCCGCATACCAATGATCGTCTAAAGGACCCAAGGAAACTTGTTTTTCCGTAGTCTACATGCCTACATGCGTGGCATTGTTTCGAATAGTGGATCTATTTATACCGAGCTATTCTAAATCCATCATTCTGCGTTTGTATACAGAGAGCAAGCTCCGAGTGGGTTGCACTTCCTCCGAGAGGTTTCGTGCCATCTTTCTTTCCTCCCTCAACGTCTAATCCCGCAAGCCGATTCTGAGATTGCAAAAAGATGAAATTATTATTAGGTTTTTTTTTTTATGTCGACCCACTGTAAGTGAGGGGAACGGATGTTGTGATGTTCGAGGCTTCCAAAGAAAATGGCTGGTGTACGGTTGATGCATTCTCCCCTTTCCCAAAATGAAAGCCATGGCTCGGTTTCACCAAAAAAAAAGCCTTTTTTTTCCCCCTCCAAAAGCTCATAGCTCCTTATCCACTCCACTACCTGAGAAATAAACGTTTTTCCAGGTAGATGTAGATTTCGGTATTTAACATAGCTGGAAAAGGGAACACATGCACTTCGTGGCTGATTAGCTATGCGTGCCATCGTGATGGAAAGTGCTAGGATGCAGCTGCTCAGGGCCTCTTCGGCCCATTGTAGGACGTGTTTGCACTCTTCGTGCCATCATGAGGGCGAGAAACATTGCCTAGCATTGTCACATTTGAATCTGCTTTGTCCCTAAACGACTTCAACCACGTCATGCTCGCGGGTCGCAGCTGTGACTGCAGTCACGAATGAGTTTTTAACGACTAAAGGAAGGGTGTTTTTTTTTCATCAAATAAGTCGTTGTCGGCTTCGATATGCGAACACGATACATTTAGTATGGGAGAATGTGCTTCTCCTGTTCCTGCAAAGTCAATTACTGTTTTGCTTTTCCTGCACAGATGCACATGATCCACATGCTTCATTGATTGATCAAGAACCCAGACAAAAGCAACTCTTCTTTGAAAAAGCACTTAAAAGTAAATATAATCCTATAAGAACTGATAAATGAATACATGGTGAAAAAAAAACAGAAATCTCAGTTCTGATGATAGTGTCATTGCTTTGTGCTTGAAAATATCACGTATTAATTATAAATTTGTTGCCTACGATAGTAAAAGGTTATTTGATGACTAATTCCCATGCTCGTGCTGGTGTTGTAAGAACAGGTCTGGGATTTGACGTTTCAGGGTGTGCCGTGTGTACTAGAAGAGTTGAGAATGTTTCTTCCTCTTCAAGAACCGAAACGAACTCGGAAAAAGGGCTACGTGATTTGGTGATTGGGTGATGATTGTTAAATCATGGGGAAATTGTGCAGGACACTTCTAACCCTCCTGATCCACAGTGTCAGCGTGTTTGTAATAAGCTTGCCAAGTCACACACAGAGGCAATGTTTTTTTGGCCTTGTTGCTTTTTTCCACTTCGAGGAGACAGAAATGAACTCTGTATGTTATGCAGTTCATTCAGAAGGCATATTTGATTTTCCTTGATTGAAATCAATATACACCATGACTGAGACATAAACACAAACCGTCAATGTAGGTAGAATATTATTCCGATTTATACCACAGCACTGATTGCAATATGTTGTTTCTATACTAAATACTAACACAGGGACTTGTATGGCAGATGCTCCACATAAACATGCAAAATTGATGTAATGGTTGATGTGGTTAGAAGTAGATGGTGATTTAGTATATCAGAATGTGTGTCCAGTGTCAGAGCTTTGTTACAGTGGTTACTTATCAGGAGGTTGGGGTTCAACCAACACCATGCTGTCATTCTAAGGCCCCCAACACTCTCCGCTTGGTATATAAGTAGAAAAGTATATCACTATGCTGAAATGTGACAGATAAAGGCTGCTTCTTCTTCTTTTTTTTCAGTTTTTATTTTTTTCTCTCTCTAACAGAAGTGGGAGATTTAGCACCATTTTTTGCTGATGTAAAAAAACAAATAACAAAAGCGACATGCACACTATAGCCGTAACACTCTTAGCTAATATTTGCTAATAAACTTGCAATGTAGATTCAGTATATTATTAACATATAAACATTAAATAACAATCTGTTAACTCTGGTGATAAGGAGACTGTTTGCCTTCAGTTGTTAGCAATAGTTACATAAAACATTATATATATATATATATATATATATACACAGTACAGACCAAAAGTTTGGACACACCTTCTCATTCAAAGAGTTTTCTTTATTTTCATGACTATGAAAATTGTAGATTCACACTGAAGGCCTCAAAACTATGAATTAACACGTGGAATTATATATGGAATTATATACATAACAAAAAAGTGTAAAACAACTGAAAAATGTCATATAAATATATATATATTTTTTTTTTGGAAAATGTTCTATTTTCATTATGGTAAGTACTTAAGAGTAGTACTTAAGTGTTATACTTTTTGTGAGGTGTGTGTGTGTGTGGGGGGGGGGATAATGAAACGTAAAAAAAAAAAAAAAAAAAGCACCACATAAAATACAATCTGTGAGAATAATGACCTACATAACTAATAAAAACACATAGGTTTGATTTTTATGATTACTATACCTGTGTTTTCTTTGAATTACAGGACAAATTATACAGTTTAGAAACTTGCTTAGCTTGAAATGGGATCATTGTAGCTCTTGCTTTGGAATTCTCATAATTATATTTACATGTTGCTGATTAGTCAGGAAGGCTCTAAAACAAACTGAAAAAAAGACGTGGATGCCGGCCCCTGCTTCAAGCTTGACCCCATGGCTTACACTAATAAATACAATTATGTTAATTGGAGTCCAGGGTCATGCCAAGAATGGCTTTAGTGCTGTTAGAAGAGAGCTGACTGAGGCCACACGTCACTGTGTGTATATCGGATATGGCCCAGTGGACATGAATGAAGTTCTTGCTAGCTTCATAATCATAATTTGTAGGAGTGTATTACGCACATAACACATGCACTGCTGTGATCCAACATGCCAGCATTTACCCGTGACACTTAATCGGAAAATACCGAGAGCGTGAGCATGTGAAATGAATTAAGCGTGTTTAAACATAGACATGACTACTTATTCACATTCTCATACTCCTACTCCGACATAGTCCTTTCTCTTTCTCGCTCTTACTTTCTCTTCGCAAAGCAGACGTGCTCAGATTCATGTTTATTATCTACCTTCCTGTGTTTGTGTGGGTCAGTGCACTCCAGTCATTACTGAGAAACCCATTTTTAATGTGTTTGTGGCTCACTTGCTGGCAAGAGGGCTGAGAATGTAAATTCCAGATTCTCAGATTTCCTCCAGGCTTGACCTAATAAACATTAAACCTTCTTAAACAGCATCTGACCTTACCAAGGAAAACAAACAAAAAAAAAAACAGAAAAAGAAAGGATGGACAGTTTATAACAGTCACCTCTGAAGATGTGTGCGATGTCTAAATGAGCGATGATAAACTATAATATGAATGCTCGAGACAATGTCAAGCCGGTGTATGATATTTTCGTCGTTGCCGGGAAACTGGTTAAAGTGTCATGAAGCTTGTGAATAAGTGGCAGTGCTTCCCACTCAAAATGAGAGTGTTCATTGTGCTGTGAATCACAGGCCTAAACAGTCCTTCTGGCATGCAACTTATGAAATTTATGAAATGTTTGCTTTTTACGTGGGCCAAGACGGAAAGGAAGGGAATTTCTAGCCGGTGATCATTTCCATGCTTGTTAAGGCCTGGTTTTAAAAGGAAAGCAAAAAAAAAGAGTGTAAATTGTCATATCCAGTCACAGATGGATAATGTTATGAAATGTTGGGATAATCTGAAGTATTGAGACACCTGACTGTTCCAATCATATGTGGTTCTTGCCCAAATTGTTACCAGAAAATGGTTTATATGTTGAAGTGGAAGATGTTGAGTGGCCTGCTATAGAGCTTCGACCTCAACCCTATTGAATACTTTTGGGATGAATTGGACCACTGACACGACCTCAGGTCTCCTTACTGTTCATCAGTTCCTGACTTTAGCTGACTCACAAATCTCCATAAACACACTCCAAAATCTGGAAACATCTTTCCAGAAGAGTGGAGGTTATTATAACAGTAAGTCCCACATGGAATGGGATGTTCAAAACCCACAAACGAAACCTAGAAGATTAGCTATGTAATAATAACACAAAGATAAATCACAAGACACTGTAGGAACTGTACTGTAGGAATATTACCAATGATAAGGTGGTGTGGTAAAGTTAATTATTTTGTTATATTATAGCACATCCCATTGTGATGCATTTCCCATGTCGTACTTCTTATCTATTTACAGATGCATTTAAATGCTGTGGTATGTGGTATGTTATAGCAGATGTAATCAACACCAGCCTTTTTTTTGCTCTCTCCTTGAAAGATAATAAAAAAATATTCTCGATCATTTCTCGTCTGAAAAAAAAAAACGTTTAAAGAACAGCATGACCTCTGAAAGCACTGGCAATGGAGACTCCTTTTACAAACATAAAAATAAAGCTCACCTTATAGACAAAACGTTTTTAAATAGTATTTGATTACATGCAACATTCACTATACACATCCCTAAGAAAGACTCGTTCCTATAGAAACGGTAACCTAATAGAACGATTGTGTTGATATAAAGCTGCGATTTGAGAGTCAGATTTGCCGTTAAAGGAATTGAAACTACGACCAGTCACGTTTGAGAGGGTGGATTGATAATCGGTACAAATTTTAAACAGGAGATTTCACATGCCAGTGTCTCATCTATATTTTTGGATTGATGTGTTTCCTGTCTACAGTCTTTAACCTGTTTTTTTTATTTATTTTCAGAAATGTTGGTTTTGTACAAACATCGTATCATTTGATCAACCGATGCAGTTGAAAGAGTGTAAAAATAAATAGTGACATTTTAATACACTTCAACATCAGCAGCCAGAAAACTTTATTTTCTTTACTTCTCTAAATGTGATCTGTAAAATCCAACTTCAGACTTCCTAGTCTAAGAATCTGAAAGCGCTCTCCTACATATTATATTGCAGCATTGCTGAATTCTGTGAAATGTTTCAGTCTTCTGTACCTTCAAAACTAAATTATTAGCTCTTTCTAACTATATACAGTATAATTGTCTCTCTTGCAAAATACTTGCAAAGTTTTTCCCACAATGTGCTGTACTGAGGTCTATCAGAATGTGTGTGTGTGTGTGTGTGTGTGTGTGTGTGTGTGTGTGTGTGTGTGTGTGTGTGTGTGTGTGTGTGTGTTTGCGTATGACTGTGAGCAGCCAAGCACTAACTGACCCTTGACCATTATCACATCAGTAACTCCCACTGTCCTCTATTATCCCTTATATATACACACACATGCACGTACATACACACACACACCCGTATCTCTGTTGTCTTTAATCTGTGACTGTCATCATCAGCTCTGATCGCTCACTCTTGTACATGAGAAGATCCATTTTAAATATCCAAACATTATGTATCTTCATGCAAACACAGCTGGGATCTACTGTACACGCAATACTGTAAAGCTCTTGAACACACCTGAAGTGTGCATTCATTAGTCCAGAACAAGGAAAAAAATCAATTGTGTAGACGTTTTTTTGTTGTTGCTGAATTGCTGTATAATTCATTAATGTACACACCATCGATTAAAATATGTTATAAAGTAGATCACCAGGCTACAGAAGAACAGAATCCGATTATTTGAAGTAATAATGATTTGTATTCTTCAAATTTGAACACTATATGAATAGTATGTTTAGCATTCAGCTCTGAACATTTAACTATATAAAAAAAAAAGGATCGTTTTTAAATGATCTAGAATGTTTTTAAGTAATTACTATGTAAGTAATATCACTTGTAAATAAAGATAAGCTTTTTTGTTTGCGGGAGTTTTTTCTTTTTGTCCATCGTCCTTAGCAAACATTATTGTTTTGCCTGACATTGCATTTTGAAAGTCCAAACCTACTCCAGAAAATTGTGACCTTTTTTATTATATCTTACAGCAATATTTCTCATTTTCTAAGGAAGTTTAGTCACATTTGTGCCCTTTGTTACTCTGAGCTCGCACTAGTTTGTTACTTTGCTTAGTAGGCTAATCATTTCTTCCCTGAAGTCTGTGGAGTAAGAAGCACAAAAAAAGCTAACAGGTAAAAATAGTTTCTGCATTGGATAAAAGAACGAAATCATAATTTTAAAAGAAATGACCAAATAAATTCAACCTGAAATAGCAATATTTGATCATACTTGTGTGTACACTAAGTAAAGTATTCCAGGTCAGTGTTAGCTAGTTAGCCTGCTCCTGAAATGTAATTATTGATTAAAGCTTTACTTTCCTTCAACTAAACTGACATTAAATCCCATCACTGTTTGTGAGCCTCATCTTAATTTTCATAGGTTTTCGTAGTATGTAGGATGAATCCAAAATGGCTCCCTGCCTGTTTACTTTGTGTCTTCATTACACAGTTCTAATTGAACTTCATTTGCAATTCAGCTACAAAAACTCCTTCCTCTAAAAAGACTAAATGATATCATATGCTAAAATGATCTGTCTGTCTGACCATAGACAATTAAACACCAAAACCTGTGGGGGAGGTAAACACTTCAGAGAACACTGCTATTATTGCTATTATACAGAAGTATAAATAGATGGATAAAGCATTACAAATGTCGCTATTCATTGCCAATATGAACAAGGACCGCATGTTTGTAGTGATATACGTTTCAGATCTTTAGTAACAACCATGTGACAACACATCATATAGTTTCTTTCTAAAAAGTTAGTGTTCGGATTCATCGTTTAACACTTTGAACATGTTTTTACTGTAGATACTGTGATATTTTGGATTCGACAAGCTGTGTAGACATATTCACTCAAAAGTAGAATAGCTTTATTGTATCTCACACTTTGCAGAACAAACACTAGTCCAATGAAGAACCTTGTATATGTTTTTTTTTTAGTTTTCTTTGTTTTTACATCTGTGTACGTTTACTCAAAAAACGGGCGAATTTTTAAAAGAAATTATTCAGAAGTCAACGATTATTTTCTTACAACAGCAGAGTTTATATTAATGTGCTACTTATTTCTACAGTTACACAAGGAATAATAAGGGAAATGTGTCACATAAGCAGATGAATAAACATTTGTAATTCCCAATATGGTGATCTGTCACTTGAAAAGATGTTTATATGACTTCTCTGGTGCTCGGAAAAGCTTGAAGTTTTCTCACATGGAAACGTTTTCTGAGTTTTGAGAAAAAGCATAAAGGCTTGTGATGGAATCACTTTTTATCCATAATAATTTGTTTTGCAGATGCTCTACAACATTGAAAGTATCTAGACACAGAATAAGTGCATTCAAAAGTACAATATCATATCATCATATAAAAAAAAAACCATTATTTTTTATGACTTTAAATTTTGTTTGTGTATTTTTTACATTCGTTTGCAGTACAATCATGGACCAGTTCACACATTCTTTTTCTTTTTACTCAATAAAAAGATTGGAACACAATAAAAAGGTTCACTAAGGACAGTTGTGGAAAATAACCACTAAAGAGGTAGTGTGATGTCTGTCAACATCCTGAAGAATATATACAATCTTTATAGTAAACCCCAAAATGTTTTATTTCATTGTATTTATTTATTTATTTATTTATTTATATGTACATATTATTGTGTGTTATGTAATATTTCTAATTAGTTTATTGTAAGTTACATTTAAATGCTGTGGAATGTCCATGGTTTCTTTATCATAAAAAATAATAAGACAAAAATATCCCCATTCCATAAGACTTTTCCTGTGTCACTCTGAAAGCACTGGCATTGGAGACTCCTTTCTTGTTTTTCTTGCAACATAACAAATTTGAAGTGGTCTCTTATCAATGTAGCGCATCTGCGTGCAAATCCCTGAGAATTGCCTGTTACTATAGAAATGATAACATATAATTAGCAACACATCTAATTAGAGTTCTTGCTTTACACCTTGCTATTGTTGCTAATGTGATGTGTAATGATTGCAGGTGTGACTTATTAACAGAGGTGGGAAGTAACGAAGTACAAATACTTTGTTACTGTACTTTAGATTTTTTTTGGTATCAGTACTTTACTTTACTTTCATTACATTTTTTACACACTTATCTGTACTTTCTACTTCTTACATTTTCGAAACAGACTTGTACTTTAGTTTTAATCTAATTGGTGAAATGTGAGTCTTTTCATCACACCCCGTTTTCAGACCCATCAACCTATTTCTTGTCATTGCGCAACTTTTTCAACCTACCACTGGTGTATCATTTTTCCCGGCTCTCACACACCACAGATGTAGGCTAGGTTACAAAGATAATGAGCCCGTGCTTAGAAGGCAACAAATAGTATCGCTAACGTTGATGAGACAGACGGAGTAAACATGACTGAGAACAGAGACATTCCTGATTAGCTGATCATCATTATTTTGCTTTGCTTGTAATCTATATGGTGGATGTTCAACCTGGATACATTCATTAGGTAACAAAATTTGTGATTCTTTTGTATTGATATATTAATATGATGGTTTAGTTACCAGCGTGACACTAAAACAGGTAGAAGTAATGGCTACTTTTTACTCAAGTACATGTCTGAGCCCAAACTTTATTACTTTAACTTGAGTGGAAAAAGTGTAGTCAGTATTTCAACTTTTACCAGAGTCTTTTAAAACATGAGTATCTGTACTTCTACTTGAGTAAAGGATGTCTGTACATTTGGCATCTCTGCTGGTCACACACACATATATATATATATATATATATGTGTGTATATGTGTATATATATATATATGTGTATATATATATATATATATATATATATATATAAACTTTCTTTCGGGTTCTCCCATTAGGGGTCGCCACAGCGGACCATCCTCATGTTTGATTTGGCACATGTTTTTATGCTGGATGCCCTTCCTAATGCAACCCTCCCAGTTTTTCCGAGCTTTGGACCGGCACTAAGGCTTGTGCAACCCTAATGGCCGGGGTTGGTTCCCTGACCGGGGATCGAACCCGGGCCGCAGCGTTGAGAGCACTGCATCCTAACCACCAGACCACCAGGTCACTTATGTATAGATAGCTAAATAAATAGCTATGACCTCTCATTATTTAACGAATGAGGAATTTTATAATAGCACCTTCTTTCATACTTTGTTCTACATTGTTAGTATTGAAAAATCGACTGTGATCTAAAACAAGGGTTACCATATGACACTTAATGAGGTTCAGAACAGCCTGCTTAATGGCTACACCAAAAATGAAGGTTAGCACAGGGCCAGGACATGCAAAAACAAAAAAAGGTGGACTTATTTTTCTCCCCAGCTCTTTCCTGGAAGTTTATGAAGACAAGATGCGTGTTTCTGAAGTTTGTGTTTTTCTCAGGGTGTGGAACAGAGGTCTACAGCTGGCTTGATGCTCTGCACTGTAGAGCAACAGATGTTTTTACCAGATTTTGAATTCCAATGTTAACATTGCCCTATGTCACATGCAGCACATGATGCACTACACTAGATAATCTCGCTGTGTTTGTCAACACTTACATGATTGCCATCATAGCAAACCAGCCCTCAGTGCAGCGATCCGGTTCGCAAGCACGTACACATGCAGTGACCTTGTGCAGAATGTTTTTCACTGTGGGAAACCTTACACCCCCCCTCTCCCCCGTGTCCTCTGCCAGTGCCGCAGCACTCTTTTTCCACAGTCTGGAGATGAAATCTAGACTTTGGAGATGGGCTCTCGATAAATTCGTTATTGAATGTGGAGATTAGGGATGTTTGTATGAAATATGCAGGTTAGTTTTGCACTGAGGATTATAATCAAATGTAGAAGGGATAATTAAAGTAATGGGTGGTGCAAAACTACATAAGGAGTCTGAGCAAAACACTATGTTCTTTACTTTTTCTTTTTTTTAATGAAAAACAATAGCTAAACATGCAAGAGGACAGATATTTCTTGTCATGTTTGTTCTAATTTTAACCTGTCGAGCACATTTTTGGAGGGTTATCAGTGTTCTGAGTGGTCAAATCAGATTACCTGGATATTTCACTATTTGTACAACTAATGCACATGACCTCTAAATTTTTTATTTGTATTTTACTATTTTATTTATTGCAATTTCATTTATTTATTTTTACACACTACTTTTTTTTATTTGTTTTTATTATGGCTTTCAGTTTTTGCTGAAAGCCATAGTGAATGAGTAGTGAATGAGTAAGTATTAAGAGATTAATGGTAAATGCAGGTACAAATGTAAAAGCAGTAACCTGGAACACTGTTGTATATTTATTTAACCCAAAAGTCGATCAGCTTTGACATTTTTGATAATTTCTAACCAGCTGTGAAGCAGCACTGGATAATGTTCTTATACGAAATATAAATTTTTACTTCATAAACGTAAGAGGTGGAAGTTTCAGTTTACATGCTCCAAAATACTCGTGGCTTGTTTTCTCCCATCTGGGGAGTGTTTCCTGGGAAACCTGCTCTCATGGCTTAGAGAGTATTTGGTTGTCATTGGGTTGTGAATGTTGTGTGACGTAGTATTTCGTGTTCTCACCCGAGTCGTGTTACAGTGGACTGAATCGTGGAGGTATGTAGGTGAATTATAACTAAACAAATGCCGTTACAGTAATCCCTCGCCACATTGTGGGTTTTTAAATAGAACACATTTAATTTTGTTTTGCGGATTTTTAGCTGTATGGCGGGATTTTGCGGTATATAGGTGCCATTGTTAAGAGTTATTTTAAAATATTTTTGCGGTAAAATAATCATTTTCTAGAACTCAAAATTAAGCTTCAGAAGAGCTGTAATGATCTTCTTTGGTATGCGGTACATTTATTTTATCGTCATCACCTTCATCATTATTTGTACTGCACACTTAATTCATCATCATCTTCATTAGTCAAGTTGTATTTTCACTGGTGAGTACCCATATAGAATATTTTTATGTTCAAATTACGTAGGTTTAAGAATATTGAAAGAGCAGAGGAAAGGTTTATAAGAGTGTTGGGACGGTTTACAAAGCCTTAAGATATACAGGTATTTTGTATACTGTACTGTATACATATTAGGTTGCCACTTCGTGGGTTATCCCCCTAACCTAATATGTAACCTAACCCTAACCATAGGTGAGAGATTACTGTATAACTAAAATGTTTTATAGTTTTTCTACTTTTTAATTTTTTTAATTTAAGTCTTGAGTTTGAATCTTTCAATTGTAAGGTCGCACCATACATAGCGTGACCGTAGTGTTTCTCGTGCAAGCACTAACTCCAACCCTAATGCCTTTCTGTTCTTTCTCACACTTGGGTCTCATCGCTTGGTGAAAACTTGAGAAACTTGCATCTCTGTCACCTCCTTTAACGGCTTTGTGCTTGGAACGGCTTCCTCATCGCTTGCCAGTTGCTTTTGATTAAAGCGTCCGTCAAAAAATCTGAATGCGATCTTTGTGCTTTATTAAGAGCCTTGTCAGCATCTTTATACAGCATTTCCTCACGATTGCTTTCCTGCTCTGAAATTCTGTACATCTGCAGTGATTTAGGAGAAATGTTGCGGAAGAGTGTTTTAAAGTTGCAGGATTTCTTTTCCCGAATAGAGGGTGACTTGAGTGTATAATCAGCTTTTCTGCGTTATGCTTTTCTTTCACAATATGCCACAGAATGCTTTTTGGCCATCCGTAAGTAAGGCAAAGGGCATGATAGAGCTTGGAAAATAAGCAACAGCTATAAAAAGTTATTTCCTCCACAGCTTTTTATTCCCTCTTTGTATCTACTTGTCAATCTTTTGACGTTAGAACTTTAGTAAAAACTTTAGTAAGAAACTGCAACTGAAACCTGAAATGTGTAAAGTTCTCTGTCCTGAGTTTCTTGTAGAGGAAAACTTGCAGCTCACCAATTCCGGACAATGGAGACTCTCTAAGAAATAGAATAGAAGACTCTTGAATAAATGTCTTCTGTAATAAATGTCTTTTGTAACACACACACACAATCAATTTAACCCTTTTTTTTGTTTGTTACTAGTCTTCAGTTACCTGAAACATTTGCCATACATTTGCCTGTGTAATAGTGCGTTATACGACAATCTTAAATTAACCCAGTGATTTCAATTGCAGTCAAAATTGCTATTACAGTCGCGCTGCTGCTCTAGAACACGGTCTGACCAATCAGATTTGAGAATTCGAAAGCACTGTGGTATAATGTGGGGTCGGTGAGTTGTGATTATCGTCCTGGTGTACATCAGGAGTGCTTTCACTGGGAGATTGGTAAAGGGGTATGTTCATAAGACTGTTTAACAATTGGAGCAGGCTCTCTTTTTAGGCCCCTGGATTTCCCTCGTATTCTTACAATCCTTCTCCGGCCACAAGAAAGAGCTATTTATCTCATTCAAAGTTTCTCTCCCCACTTCTTCTCCAACTCTCTGGGTTTCTTTCTTTCCTAGGTTTTCACTGGTTGTGTACTTAGCAAGAGGTTGAAGAGAGAAAAAGGTGTGTGTGTGTGTGTGTGTGTGTGTGTGCTTGAGAGCAGCTGGCAGCTGGTTGGCCTGGCTGAGGAAAGGTAATTACTCTGCACTGGGTTACTTAACTCTTTAGGAGTAGTCTGTTGTTTTTCTTGCCCCCCCAACTCTCTTTCACTCTCTTTTACTTTCTCGGAGGGGGTTTTGCTCTTAAAGAAGCGGCGTTGGCCGTGGAAGGGAACAGAGCTTGCAACACGTGTTTTTACAGCAGTTCTGTTGGGTGGGACTCTCCATCATTGCAAGAGTTCCTCATTTTAAATTTGTGGTTCTTGTTTTAGATCCATATTCAAAAGACAAATTTGTGCACATTTTGTTTTGCAGATTCGATGCTCTTGAAACTTAAGCCTATAACGTACTTTATGCATATAAAGCTACTTTTCAACAGCACCTGTTGCGTGTGCGTGTGTGTGCGTGTGTGTGCGTGTGTGTGTGAGAGAGAGAAAATGTAATTAGTTTAAGTAAAGACATTTTTTGACAATGTTAAAAAGACCATCTTCTGACTCATGTACACCGAGGTCTCTCTGAGAACCGATTATAGTTTGTGTCATGCATGGAAAAGCAATCCAAATAGAAAAACACAGGCAAAGTTTTGTTTTGCATGAAAACCCAAAATAAAAAAATAGTATAATCTGGATCATTTCCTATTGTGTCCCCGAAGTCATATTTTTCACGATGTTGTCATTAATGGCTGTGCTGTGTGTTTTCATTCTGCCGACCAGAGTGAAAAACCAGATGTAAGGCTTTAAGAAGCATGACTTTTCACCCGCAAGCTCTTTTTTGTGTCAGGACTGCATTATCATATCTCCGCTTCGAGACGAGTCATGAGATCTGTGTGTTGCTTTCCAAATACAGATTTCCTACCATGGCAGTGAGGAGGGTGGAGAGAGTGAAGACTCTGAAGGAGAGAACCAAGAGCTGGCACAGATCGATCGAGGTGTGTGTGTGTAATTTTGGACCACCAGTTATAGAAGTATAAGGATGTTCTAGAATGTATTTCATCCAGGCTTATTAAGAATTAATCTCATTTTGACCGCAGGTGAAATTCTAGACCTGGTCTAGACGCAGAGTTTTCAACATTACATCATCCCTTTGTATACGGAAGATGTACTATACAGGGCAATACTTTTATGTGCAAGACAAAATTCCAGTCACAGAAGCATGTAAAGAATGCACAGTGAAAGATCGCTCTTAAGATACTCTTGCTCGTTCATGCATTTGTCCATTCGGCCAATCATGTGACAGGAGCGCAAAACATGTAGATAGCATGTAGATACATATTACGAGCTTCGGGTAATGTTCACACATGAATACCAGCTGTGTCAATTTTCTGACACCATTTAACCTCAGAGAACTGTTAAAAACGTAGCTATCGAAGTTGAAAGTAAATTTTATTCACTTTTTAATTTGTCCAGGTACAAGTCAATATGAAGCCTTCAAAATAAAGAACAAATCAGAAACTTGACGTCGTTGACTGTGGTATTATTATTATTATTTTACCAGACCAGCTGTTTTGAGTATTTTAAGAACGGATGATCTCCTGGGATTTTCACATACAACCGTCTCCAGAGTTCACACAGAATAGTGCAAAAACACACACAAAACGACGGTTCTGCAAAGGAAACACCTTGTTGGTGAGAGAAATTTCAGAGAACAAGGCCCAGACTGGTTTATGCTGACAGGCGGTCTATAGCCACTCAACCAAACATTCTTCACAACCATGGTGAGCAGAAATGTACACTATATAGACAAAAGTTTTGGGACACCTGACCTTTGTTTGCCATATGTCGTCCTTCAAACTGTTACCTTGGAAACACAAAGCTGGTCCAGCATGGCGATGCCCTTGTGCAAAAAGCGAGCTTCTTGAATATATGGTTTACAAGATTTGTAGAGGCAGATCTTGAATGACCTGCTATAGAGCTCTGATCACAACTGAACATTTTTGGGATCCATGTAACCACTGATTGCACCCCAGGTCTCCTCACCTCACCTTTGTACCTGACTTTACTAACACCCTTGTGGCTGATGAACACAAATGTCCACAAGCACACTCCAACATCTAATGGAACATCTACCCAGAAGAGTAGAGGGAATTATTAGAGGAAATTGGAGCAAAATGTGAAAAGTGATGCCCAAAATGGACATTCACTGAAATGGACGACTGCAAAAACCCCAGATGATTGGACCACCTGACTGATTGGATTCTTGTGATTTTAATATAGTATTTAATGCGTATATGTGATTTTGTATAGACAGCTGTGTTGTTAGCTAGCCCTTGTAGTTAAATGGGTAAGTTAGCACTGTAACAAGCAAAAATGAATCTATTTAGCTACTATTTTGTTCTTATTTTTTTTTTCCCTCCAAGATTCTGTAAAGTTTCAATAGCATGTACTTAACCACAAGACCAGGATTGAACTATTCATTAAAACAAATAAAATAAAGTTGCCTTGGGTGTGTTGTGGTGGATTCATTCACGATTTTTATTTAAAAAGTGCTTTTAACAGAGGACATTGTTTTAAAGCAGCTTTACAGAGATAAAGCAGTTATAAAGTTTGCAAAAGAATATAAGTGTAGTTCCTTATAATTGTAAGTTGATCCATAATGAGCGAAAAAGGAAAAATAAATGCTATGAGGAAGAAACCCTGAGAGGACACGGACTCAAAAGGGAACCTATCCTTATCTGGGTGACACCGAATGTCCATTTCTTACACTTCCATCATTGTTAAATACAAAACCGGTGGTCCTGGGTCATTGCAGTAGACTGATATTAATTACAGTCCAAATTATTATTCAAAGTTCTTGAGTTACCCAGTAACCATGTATCTTGAGAGAGAGAGAGAGAGAAGGAGAGAAGGAGAGTAGAAGTGGTGACCAGAAAAGAGAAAAAATTCAACAGATTTCTGTCAAATTATAAAATGTTTCACTATACTAGATTCTTTATCATGACCCCAACGCACTGGCTTGATTAGGCCTTGACCCAATTTATTCATACCTAAATGCATATGAATGCAAAGTAAGCGTAAATGTTTTCATAAAAGCTTCATCATGCTGTGTATTATGAAATGTGTATACTTTTGACCAGAAGTAATCAAAGCTTTTTTTGTCCTTCAGAGCGTCGCAGGAACTGCGTTTTAACTCCTCTGGCCACCAGTCAGCAGCCTAACCAGGGCCTGCTTTCCCCGGGTCGTGTTCGCCGTGTGCGCGTGCTACTGGAGCCCGCTATGGAGCGCCACAGCTCGGAAGAGGAACTCGAGCGTATTGCCGGCATTGCGAGTACCGCTGGTGCTGAGGCTGGGTGCAGGTGGCACCGGCACGGTGACCTCAGCAGTGCCTCCAGTGACGAGGAGGTGAAAGACCTGTGTGAGCCAGGTGCTTCCCCCAGCCCTGTGCTTTTCAGCTCGTCTCCACCTCGAGGCCTCAAACCCACACACACCTCCACACGACTACACGCCAGACCCATAATCCTCAGCCACTTCGAACAGCCTGCTGTGCCATACTGGAGACACCGGAGAGAGCCCGGGCGCCCGAGTCTGGACCTGGAGAAGATGCAGCAGGTTTGGATGCACTTGTACTGCATACAGATCAGATAGTTACAGATGTAGTGTGTATCTTATCTGATTATTAGCAAATTCCTTTCACATTTATAATCATGTTTAATCCTGCAAGGACTGCATGATATATAGTTAAGGGTTCTTTTTCCTATGTATGCATATATCCTCGTTTTCACTAAAGCTTATTAGACTTTGTGTTAAATGAAACACTTGTGATGTTTTAAACTACAGCTCTTTGTTGCCTGGATTTGAAAAGGCTGACACACACACACACACACACACACACACACACACACACACACACACACACACACACACACACACACTTCGACATTCTCACATGGGGCCCTTGTGCCAGCCACCTCCAGAGAGTTGAACGGATGACAGATGTCACTTCACCCCTCCCTTTACTGTTTCTGTCCCTGTAAAGCCAAACTTGTGTGTGTGTGTGTGTGTGTGCGTGTGTGTGTGTGTGTGTGCGTGTTTGAGGGGAATATAAAAGGACAGAGCAGAGAAAGAATAAGAAGACGTGTTTAATATTATTTGGACAGACTGTCAGAGTTTTCCTAAGATGAAGAGCAGGCTGTATGGAGAAAAATACAGTTGACGATTTTGAAGGAGGGTGGAATAGAGAGTGGTATCATACTGAGGGCCTCCATATGTCCCTAGGTTTCTGTGGCGAGGGCAGATTATAAGAGACAGCGGGGGCTGTGAGTGCGAGTTCATGAACGCCTGCTCAAGTGGAAAAGGCGGTGTTGGATAGCTGCTGCTGAACTGGCTGCCAAAAACTTCTTATTTAACCCTTTCAGATATTTTTTTTGTGGCCCCTTGGCAACTTTATTGAATTTCTGTGCTAAGACTAGAGTTTGATTTAACTGCAACTGCGCTTCAAATTTCAGCACAGAAACAGCTGTTCTGTTTTAGGACAGTGTTCAATGTTTGGCCATTCCAGTTCCTCTGTATTACAACAATCCTCGCAGACTAATCCTGAGACGTATGCAGCTGCTCATGTGCAGCACACATGGCTGAGGTGTGGGGTTTGGGCTTCATGAATGGTTTAGATGACAGATGATGAAACCAGATTGAATGGTTGAGTGAGCTTTCACATTTATTTCCATGAAAGGCTAATCTGTTATCCAGAGTGACCTACAACTAAGACACGGTCTGAGGAGAAAACGGAGCACTTGATGTTAAAGGGCCTTGCTTATGACGGTGGTTCGGGCTCATATCTTGGATTCATATTCTCCTATGCACTATGATCTGATATTCTGATCTTTATTCATAAATGAATTACTATTAATGTGTCAAAAAAAAGTTTGTAAATAAGATATCACATGATGTATCCATGAAATTTTAGGGTTTTGCCATTTTGCCCAACCCTGCCTGAAACACACGTTTTTAGAGACATTTGTAACCATTTGTTAATAAAAAAAAACAAACAAAAACGTTTTAATTAACAAATTAAAAAGGTTTTTTTCTTCATTTGTTAGATTACTCAGGCATAAAATTGGTCAGACTTGGCAAAAAAAAATATACTTTATACTATAAATGTTGTAGTATATGCTATTACATGTTGTTTATACATATTTATATATTATTGGCACTTGTCAGTATGCACTATGATACTATTAGCACATCCAGTAGCTGCTAAACTGCATTTTGTTGCTGTGTACCTATACCATGTAATTATCTAATCTAATCTAATCTAATCTAATCTAATCTAATCTAATCTAATCTACCCAACACTAACTGAGCAAAGCTTTATAAAAATATTGGCAGATTCTGCTAATTTCCCTGCACTATACTATTTCTTGCATTAATTTACAAGCTTTGAGGTTTTCTTTAGAAAATTTCTAATGGCATGCTGGGTATTATGTTTATTAGCTTTGACACCATAGTGCTCCCAGGTTCCAAATGTTCTCTACTCTAGCAGCGGGAACAAAAACGCTAAATGTTAATAAAGTCAGAGCACCGCTGAGGGCCATGACTGGTGTGGGGAAGGAGAATATAGGACAGTCAACACAGGAATGATGTAAGCCTGGATCTTATCAGTGTCAATATTTCTGCCTTGCTTTTGTGTTTTTAGAAAATGCTCCTGAAAAAGACCTGTGGCGGCAAAACGAGGACAATCAAGATCCGGGTAAGTGTCTGATTGAAATTGTGAGACATAAATGCGTATTTGTGTGAACTGGCTTTTCCTGCTGAAAATAAATAAACAAAAGCAATGGAAACCATTTCATTTTTATTTTTAATGGTTTCCACTACAAATACCATCTCAAACCATCAGCTGTTATCCATTAAAACCATTAGCAAATGGTTTTCTTTATGTAGCGGTTTGTGAACATCATTAGATAATTACCATCACAGCAAAGAAACGATTGTAGAGACTTGTAGCCATTGTAGAATGAAATCTAGATGTTTAATGACATCCTAATGGTCTCTACTGATGTCTAGCAAATCAATATATATTATTGTCTATTGGTCCGTAATTTTATCCACTAGACGTGACACTGATAAAAGGCAACAAATTAACAAATAAAGACAGTTTAGCTGATGTTAGCTTATAAGCATAATCTGTAGAAATCCTGTCAGTATAGCTAGCTGGATGGCGTTGAGATAATAAATATGATGACAAGCAGGCGATCTCAACAGAAATCCTTGCTAATGTAGGCTAGCTGGATAGCTAGCAATCAAAATGAAATCCCCTGTTTAATCTGCGATTTCAGGACTTCCTTAACATTAACAATGTCAACAATGCTGGCTAGCCTGATCCAAAGCAATTGTTATTGTCCACTTGTTAGCTTAATGCTAATCTGCTCACTTTTGACTGCTGTTGTTGCTGTACTGCAATTTCAATGAATTCATGTAATTTCATGAATGTTTAAAGTGTATAGCCGTGTAACATGTAACTAGCAAGGTGCTGTTGTAATAGGATTTTACCCGATTTTTTTTTGATCCGCAACAAAAAGACAGCATTTGTTTTGCTATGTCACACTTTGAGCTGAGGTGGGAAATGATTTCGGTTAGATTATGAAAATTTAAAAGAATCCACTCATTCAGAACCACTTATTGTTAGCTAGATGGATAGTGCTAGAAGTGAGGATTAGTAACATTTTCATATATTTTAGGAAATCTTTCATGAAAAAAGATTTGGAAATCATGTTCACTATAGCTAGCTGGATAGCAGTAGCTAAAATGTATGACTATTTCAAAAATATAACCGCATCTCAGACAGAAAATTCTGGAAACCTGAGGTGTCAAGTTCCTGGTTTTAACTGTCCAAAATCATAAAAAGATTAAGGGGATGAATACTTATGCAGGCCACTGTAGGAATCTCAGTGACCTTTTTTTTATTAATGTTTACATATTTAATAAAAATCCTGTATGACCACAGTGACACACGACCTTAGTGAAATCACACCACTGTCATTTCCACATAAGGACTCACAATCCAATCTGTACCTGGACCTTATTCCACAAGTCTTTTTTTAATATAATGTCATTAATATAATGCACGTCCAGGCCCTGTGTTTAAGCATCTGTTTTGTCCAGTATGCATCTTCTGTAACTCGGAGCCGCCATGTTTCTGATAATCAACTTAAAACATAATTATTACGTAATCGGTTTTCTCCTTCGCACGTTCAAGAACCTTCAATCTGTCTACAAGGGATTGAATGTCCCTTTTATTTGATTAAGGTAAGGAGGAGAAGAGGAGTAAGGCAAGGCGAGAGCCCTGGTGTGTGTGTGTATGTGTGTGTGTGTGTGTGTTGGGATGAAGTCATTTTCCTTTTATAGAGCACCTTCTGTTGCAGGATCTCCATAATCTGAAGTAAGAATCAAAGAGAAAGATGTGGGAATTATTTTCCTTATCTAACTTTTATCTGAACATCTCATCCTGTAACCCTCACCGCAGTGTAGATTGACATACTGTATTTGTCATTACTCCTCCTTTACTTACTTTTGAATTCATGTCTGTCTTATCCCACTCTTCACACATTCATGCTTCTTCCCATGAATTCAGCTGTCTTTCTTTTGGTTCCAGGCTGTGTTTAGGTGAAAGTTGATAGAGGAGGGATCTAGTGGTTACCAAGAGGCCCATTAGGAGCAATTGTCATTATCATGGGGCTAAATGTGTGCCTCTGGAGCTGTAAGATTGAGGTCTGGGAAAAGCGAAGGAGACAAGGAAAGGAAAGAGTCATCTGTGGCTGAAACCAGAGCAGATAAACACTCTTTGCTGAGGATGATACTGAGCTTGGGCAGATGTAAAGGGTAGTGGAGGTTAGCATGTTCCCTTAGTCTATGTTCTGGTTGTAGAAAATGATGGAGCTGTAAACATTTGAAAGAAGCATAATGCTAAAATTTTAAATATGGCAGTAGGTTGCCAGATTCTGCTATATTCTCACATTACAGTTATATACAATTGAACCACAAGGCACAAGTCCGTCCTTAAAAAAGGCCTACAGTTGAATCTTTATAGATTTTATGTTGCAGGTCCCACGGCACTGACAGTGGTTATGTGAAAGGAACAAGTTTACATACGCTCATGTCATTTCTCTCCCTGCTGTTGGTTTTAGCTGGGGCCATGCTTGGATACTCCTATGCAAAATGTGTTCACTTTTACTTTCATTCCTCCTTCACCTGAACCTGATCCACCCACACCTTTTCGCTTAAGCCCTGTAAATGTTTGCATGAGAGCCTTGAGGGCTATATCAGGAAAGACATAATGATTTGACCTTGCATAGGCATTTATATGTAAGAGTTGTGGTAGTCTTTCTGTTGTAACTGAATCCTGGGAAGATGTTAATAAAATGACCAAAATTTGGTTTATAACATACTTTCTAAAGATGTACATACATGTGATCAAAAATGTATAAATGTTTTATTTAAACTGTATAGCCAATAGTTGTGGACACATCTACATCCTATTACAGATGTGCAATTCTTTCTGCTGTATAATAATTCACTTTTGAAGCACCTATGTGTCTGTTTGTTTGCATTCAGCCAAGAGAGCATTAAAGATGTCACTGAATTACAGAAGTTAAGTGATGAGGTGTATTGGAATGATGTTCAGTGATGTTGGGCTCTATGCAGGGTCACTTGTCATAACATCATGCCAAACCATGTCTTCATTAAGTTTGCTTTGTGCACAGGGACATTACCATCCTGGAACAATTTTGTGCTTCTTAGTTACAATGGACAGAAATTGTAAAGCTATAGATTACAAAGACATATGAAGAAATTTGTGTTCAGTTGTCAATAAACTTTTGGCCATATAAGGTGTCTTTCAGTTATCCTCAAGTTATTCTCCTTCAGAGATCTTTAAGATGCCAAGTTAACAAATTATACAGGTAAAAAAAACTTTTAGTCTGACCACAGATGTGTAAAACCTTGCTAAAGCATGATTTCCTCGCAAATTGAATACCAAGTTGTTGATCGAGTATGTGCTATAATGAAAGTCACATAAGCCTATACATTTTGTTAGCATTAATGACAATCAAATAGGGAAAAGCAAGAATATAAGTATATTAAATAAATAAGTAAAGTTTTTTCTCCAAGTGTTTCCCTTGGGGTTGTTGGATCCCTGGTGCACATTTCCCACTATGTGGTCAAAGTCTTAATCCATAGGGGGCTGCTCCTGATTACAGAGAAGGAACAAACATAACCCATGATCTCCCACACCAGAAATTGCTGGAGAAAGTGTTGTATCAGTGCCAACTCACACAAACCCATTTCCTCAAAGAGAAAGAAGAAGTGTGGAGTTGTTAATACCAGAAACAGGCTCTTGGCCATGGAAAAAAGGAGCAGATGTTTTGTGCTGGACTTCTATGTTCAGATAAAAATGTTCAGATTAGAATGTAATGTTTCAGTTATTGACTGAAGTAAAGTTAAATTTCTGTATGACACAAGTATAGATTTAATTTGACCCTATTTACCTCTTTTGGTTTAGTTACTAATAACACGTTCCAGCATGAAATCTGTAAAATATCCTGAACTATACTAGGGTCTCTCTTGGTTCTTAAATGTCCTGAAACTTAAAATATTTATATATTTATTCAAAAGCATGTAATAGGCATTGTCTGTGGAAGATTTCTAAATGATACTGACATTTTGGAGGTAAATTTTGAGGTAAATCTTGTCCCAACACACTTGATTTAGCTGCTTAATGCTTTGTTGATAGATGAAGCAACAAAATGAGTTTAAACTCCCTCATGGAAACTGCCACCTTCTAAATGCGATATGCATTAGTGAGCAAAGAAATAATCTCAGTGATGTGAGGATGTGAACATGCATGTGGGTATGTTTTTCTTTTCTCATCTAGTTAAGCATGTTTATGCAGGTGGTGAGGGGAAAAAAGGAATGAAATATGAGACTTTGTCCTGTAAATCAGGCATTGAACTGGCAGAACATCACTGCAGTTTAACTTGTTGATAAATAAATCCTTAGAGCATGAAAGAACCAAATTCAAAAGTGAACAGCATTACCGACATTTTCCACACGCAAATCCAGCTGCTACAAATGATCCGTCTAACGTTCGGAAATCTCAAGACATTTACATTGTCTGTATATTCGCATCATTTATATCAAATAAGCTATATTACATGATATATATATTTTTTTACGTTGCTTAAATTGCACCCTGGTGTTGTTAGCTAGCTGGCTTGTATTAGTAATGGCTTTTAACTTGCATGGATATATATATATTTGTGTTCCTGTAAAAAAAAAAAAAAAAGTATTTATAAATATGACCTAAAAAATATTTTATGCTTGCTAGCTGGCTTTAGTAGTAAAGGTAATACACACTCATAAATATGATTTAATAAGGTTTTTCAGAAATACTTTTAAGTTGTATAGCATTTTTACATATGATTTTATATTTTCCTGAAATCTCTTCAGCAGAAAAATCTTAAAATCTTTTTAATGATTTCTGTCAATCTTTGTTTCCATAGTTGTCTAAGAAAATCTGTAAAAAGAATCTCAAATTAGACAGTGTTATTCTCATATTTCTAATAACAATGATTATAAACACACATTATCCTAGAAGTATATTGACTTGAATCAAATAATAGGCACCTTTTTTCTATAATATACTTTTTTTTATTTTTTATATATCTATCATAAAAGCTCATGCTGAGGCTCATGAAATATGATTCAGTCATAAGGGCTTGTTCTTACTGGTTAAGCTTTTCTGTATCATTCATTTCTTTTTTTCCCCCTTTTTTCAGAACCTGACTGGCAGTCGTCATTCTCCCAGATACTCTTATGATCCCTCCATCTTTGCCTTTCGCTCTCTGAGCACCGCCCCTCCGTGCAGTCCTCTGCTGTCCAGCGAGGAACCTCCTTGTGCCTGAAGGAAGCCATTGGACTTTGAGATGAAACAGCACAGCTTGTTGGATCAATCTGTTTCTCACATTAAGGCAGGGACAGTTTTATTATCCTGTCATTTCCTAGGGTTTTAGCCCAAACAAAAGTGCCCAAGTTGACAAAACAGCAAGTCCCAGAATGTAGATGAGCATCAGGGAACTGGGTAATGTTGTTTTATGTTGTTTTACCCATTCTGATTGTCTGACCATATCTCAGGAAAAACAAATCTTTTAACAATACAAAGACAAGGCCAAGTACAATGACAGAGCAACAACAATATTTTGCAGAAATTTTGGCATTCTGAATTATTTTGTGGTTCTTGAATAATCCTGCACATCTGGTGATTCCCTGATGTTCAGATACAGTTATTCACTGTCTATTGTACTACGAGAATCTTGGCTATTTGTAGCTCATGTAGAAAGTCTACACCAAGAGGCTTTTGGACCGAGAAGGTAACCTGATGCTGTAATGTGAGGATGGACTTTATGGAACGAGTGGATTTTTGTTGGGCCTAAAAGGTATTACTACAACTGTAGCCAGTGAGGCTGGTATTCTACCCTTTCTTATATAAGAATGATCTTCATGTTTTTAGAGCTTGACCAACAATCGAAATGCAAATGCAATATTATTGGGTTACCTTGTGTCATTGGAAGATCGAGGTTATCTATGTCTGCAATAGTGCTTGCCTAATGTGTACTGTTCTTTCACAAAAATGCATCAGTCAACAAGGGAGTGAAGAGGAACCCTGGTACAAACCCAGCATTAGACTAAAGCCGGTTTTACACTGTGTGATTACGCCGGCCTTTTTAATTACTTTCCCGCACTGTATGAGATAATCCTAATAAACTCTTGGCCGAATTATGTGCCAGATTGTGCACCAGTGTGTGTTCTCCATGCCATATTATGGGATACTCATCCTCCCTACGTTATCAATCAATGTGATGCGGTCACTGGAATGGAAAGATTTTAAGTAGGCTAAAGGTAATAAGGATATTTCTTCTGTCTATGTTCCATTCATGTTTTACTAATATATCTGTAGCTGTTTTCCTCTTGTATATTTTAATGCAAATATCGGACGTAATCCAAACTTGTCAGCCATCTTTGGTAGCTACAGCACTATATTTGCCACATAATCCGCTCTTCGACTGTCAATCTCAATTGACAACCAAAGAATGAATTAACAATGTGCAATTTTTGTCTGCAGCATACTGTAGGGCCAAGATTGTACAGTGTAAAGCCGGCTAAAGCGTGTGAATCTGTCTGACCCGTCGCAGGGTTCGGGACGGAGAGAGTACTCCGAGTTACGTGCCTAATTTACAGGAGCTGCAGTATAGAAGCTCCTTTGCCATGTTTGAATGGTTTGGACCAAGTACCAAAGTCAATAATTTAATACTCAACATATTTCAACATAAACCCCATTCTAGGTTAACGTCTTAAGCTTCGTTATTTTGACTGCACTCTTTCAATGTTGAATTGTTTTAGGAAAAGGACAAACACAATATTGAATCAAAAATGTTTTATTTTGCATATGTACCTGTGTAGGTTTTTAGCTGTTTTAATTACGTACTGTATTGATTTGTACCTAGCTTTTCAATGAATGTAGCCTACTTATGTAGGGGTAAAAAAAAAAAATTATTTTGCAAAGCATATTAGAACTACAAGGAACTTTTTGTTACTGGCTCCACAAGTTTAAACTAGTTACCTATTCAAATATATTCAAGCAGAATAAATATATACACCTGCCAGCCCGGACAGTATCTACATGTTTATAACATGTAAGAAGCCTCTAGTTTTCTTTTTTTCCGATTTTTGTGAGATAAAATAAATGTCTATTGGCTCAAGTGATGTGAACTTTGTTCTATTTTTTTCCCCCTCTAACACAGTTCCTTGGACATTTTTCAAAGCACATTTTTTTGTCACCATATCTGATAGCTCTTTACCCTTATTTTGTAACAGGAGTGCTATCTTTCCAGTATCAAGTTCATGCACAATTTAAGTTCCATGAGCTGAAGCCCTGGGCTCTTTGTCCTTCAGTGCATGAGAACTTGTACCCAACGGGGAACAGAAATCCAGCATTTGTTTCTATCAGATGCTTCATTATTGGTCTAAATGGCTAAAAGATAGTCTGAGTTTATGTATGTCATTGTGTGACAAATTTTGACTTCCTTTTTTCCCGCCTTATCTCTAGTTCACTCATATGATGGCTCATTGCACAGGGTCCAAAACCTGAAGCAATACCAGGTACTGGTTTGTTTATCTACATATGTAAAACAAATGCAATTGTGTCCAATGATTTCTTCAACAAATCATTCTTTATTAGTGTTAGTAATTTGTTTTTTAATGTTTAACAAGATTTCTCCCCTTTACATATTGAGACCTTGGATACAGTTTTATATTGTTCATGGTTGTTTAGGGCTGGGGAAGATGCAGAGTCTATCTCAAGATCACTGGGCAAGCAACAAGAATATATGTTTAATGGAACAATGCGCACGCATATACACAGTCGCTCACTTATTCACATTCTGGGGCAAGATAGCATACCAAATCCATCATCCAGTAGGATTATGGTGGAGGGAGAAAACCAGAGACAGACAAAGGGACAAACGGCAAAATGTAGGGGTTATCATTCTCCATTAATCACATTTTAATTTTATTTTTACAAGGGCCAAATTGTGCTGCTTCATACTGACTTTACATTCTCAGTATGTTTCTTGGTGAACAGTAATCTACAATGTGCGTTGAATTAGAAGAAACAAAAAGAGA
Source organism: Silurus asotus (assembly GCA_024362625.1). NCBI lineage: Eukaryota > Metazoa > Chordata > Actinopteri > Siluriformes > Siluridae > Silurus > Silurus asotus. The sequence goes on along the minus strand of MU551677.1, from coordinate 1,877,872 downwards.
AATCCAAATCAAATCAATATTTTGTGTAACCACCGTTTGGCTTTAAGTTCTTACTTTTGCACACTTGCACAAAGTCAAGGATTTTGTAGAATCAGGGTCAGGTTTATGATTAACCAATTATACCAAGCAGGTGCTTATAATCTTAAAATATTTTCAAGCTTTTGGAGTAAAATGAAAATTTAGTTTTATTTGTATAGGATTTTTAACCATGGACATGGACTCTAAACAGCTTTACAGAGAAAAGTAAAAAAAAAAAAAATGTAGAAGTTCGTTCATTATAATTTTAAGTTTGTCCACAATGAGTGAGCCAGTGGCAACTGTGGCAAAGAAAAACTCCCTGAGACGGCATGAGGAAGAAACCTTGAGAGGAAACTCAAAAAGGATCCATATGCATCTTGGTGGCACAGAATGTCCATTTATAAATGTACATTCATGGCATTTGGCAGAACTTTTATCCAGAGCAACTTACAAGTTTATATTTTATACAACTAAACAGTTGAGTGTTACTTCCAGCTTGGTGGTACATAGAATTTGAACTCAAACTTAAGAACAGAAATCCATCTTAACCACTTCCCCACTAGCCAAAGTGGTCTTTACACTCATGAAAAGTTCAATGCAAATAAACCAAGAATACCATCTATTTGCTAGCACTTATTTATGGGATGCATAATTCAGTGCATGTATGTGCTTACTGATATAGTCAACAACAACAAATCTCAAACTGTGTTTGATTTTACATTACTTTTAATTACAGTACTTTCATTACTAGTACAGTACTAATAGACCTACATAGTAACTAAAGCTGTTCTTTAAATTGTGATTGGAGACCACTCGCTGCAGCTAAGGATGGTTTCAAATGAACAGTCTAAAAAGCCAATAGGTTTCTGTAGAACCATGAAGATGGATTTGGACTGTACATAATATAAACAGTAGGCTACAATGGTTTATGACTACAGTCACCATGAACTATAGGGACTATAAGGAATAGACTTTCTATGCCACCCAGATAAAGATGGGCTCCCTTTTTTAGTCTGGTTCCACCTAAAGTTTCCACTTTCACCACTAGCTCGCTCATTAGGGCTAAAGTTAGAGACCAATTTGATGTATCATTTATATATAATTTATGATTTGTAATCTATTTATTGCTGTAAAGCTGCTTTGCAACATTGTCCACAGTTAAAAGTGCTATGCTAATAAATTTGAATTAAACTGAACAATCAATATAAAACAGTTCCATGCTAAAAATGTAGACTTCGTGTGCGAAATGTCTGAGAAAGTGGAATCTGGTTAGCGTTCCTGCGCTGATTTTTCAAGTATCTGACTGCCCCAGGTGTTTAAATACATATATAATGGTGTGATAATGATTAGCAATAACTAATGTAATCCAGGGACATTAGCTTATTTTAGTATACAAAAATAAATGGCTTGATTAGTAATTATCTGTGGACAAATCTAGCACATTTTGGATCTTGATCTATGCAGTGTAACATGCCTAAGCCTGGCAGAAATGTTCGGTCCGGACCCACCTTTGAGCTATGCACTGGTTCCAGCATTGGCCACTTGCTTCCACAGGCCTGCTCTCGCCAGATCCCAAGCAGAGCGATAAGCTGTGTTCGGGTATGCGAGCATAGAGGCTGACGTCAATACACAGCAGTATTGCTAAGCCAGAGAAAACCAGTCTGGAATGGCACAATTATAATAGATGGGTGATGTGTGATCGAAAGATATGCATGAAGAATGCAGCTAGACGAGGCATTTTTCCTTGTTCCAAGTGGAACGAGTTTCAAATCAGCTGACTATTTTAGAGACTGGATCCTTACGTCCTTTGCTTATCAATGCTGCAATTACAGTTCAGTAAATGCATGTTTATCGTGTGTAAGATTTGGATTATTATTTGTACTTTAGGTGTACAGTTTTGTCTTGATTTCATGTAGATTATTACATACTGTACAAGATCATGTTTTTCAGCATAGTGATAAGCAGCCAGGTCCTGAAGTACAACTTATAAAAGTAGCATTCGTAAATGCAATCAAATAAAAAATCGATTATGAAAATATCATTGTAAAATAATTTTCTCTTAATCCTGTACCAGGATTTATTAGAACGCTTAATCGCTCTTGAAGCATGAAGCAGTCAACACTGATTTTCAAGATGCTATGGTAAATTGGTTGAATGAAACAGGTTGAAGCAATTTGACACCTGATGGTATTTTAAGCCATGTTCCAAGCAGTTGGCTGCCTCTCACAGAAGTTCAGAGAGGAATTTTCCTCCCACAGTTATAATATAAAAAGATACCACTTTCCCAGGCTCTAAGCTTATCGTGTCACAGTGCTCAAAAGTCTGTTTTCCCACTGGAACCTGCCTTGGGGAGGTGTCTTGTGCCAATCAGATTGCACCCTTCAAAATCCTGAGGCTTGTAGCCAGAAATTTTTACAAAAGATCTGAGGCACTCAGTGGTCTGCGGGCAGAGGAAAAGCCTCCTTCATGAATATAGAGACTGCAGAATATGAGATCAACCAGTGATGTTATAGATCTTCTAGATTTTCGTTACTCCATAATGAGAAAATACTATTTCATTTTACTTCACATCACGTCAAGTTAATATTATACAATTATCCCTTTTTTATTTGCTTTTTTAAATTTTATTATATACTTTTAATTTGTTGTTTCTTTAAATTAAGGACTGGAAACAGAAGTATGGTCACAGATGTTTGATGGACAAGTAATTAATAAAGCCCCCTTAGGAGCCAAAACTCCTTGATGAAAAATCATAGCTTGAATGTAAAAGGGAAAAAAAAAAAGAAAAAAAAAAAGGTTATAATGGGTGATATCCCTTTTCCAGTGATGGAAAGATCAGTGATGTGAAATCTTTGTATTTGAGATGCTGAATGTGCACACAAATAATGCATGAAATAATTAAAAAAAAAATCCAAACTTTTCTCCACAGTATACATTTGACCATTTATTTAAATTTTTACAAAAAGAAGATAAAAAAACAAGACAACACTTTTCCTTTACATCTTGTTCTAGAACAAAAAAGAGAACAATTAAATAAAGGGTTTAAAAAAGTATTACTGGAGAGTTGTGAAGTCTGTGGGAGGGCCTAATCTTTCCTTGGGCAAAACAACACGCGTTCATGCCAACACGCCTCTTTAACACTGAGTCACTCTTCATTATTATCAAATAGAAGAAACCACATACACAACACACCCCCACCCCTGGGACATCAAACTTACACACACACTTGTGTCACTTGATTCATGGACAGCTTGCTTTCAAACCTCGGATACAGAGCAAGCATCCAGATGGCTAGCTAAGGTAACACAAGCCGAACACAAATCCAGCCTGGACACTGGCTGAATGGCTTGAGATCCTCATCCATGACGGCCTGATATCTCACCGGGGATGGCTAGTGTTACACTTAGAGTGACCAGTATGGTGGGTTTGGTTTGTACTAGACTTCTCTAACTGTTATACTGAGTGAGGAGTAGGAGACATTGAATAGGTTTAAAGTACCTATAGAAATACACTAACCTGCTCAGTAATCCATTAAAATAATCTCAAAATATATTGGTGACAGGATCAGTGGTTTTGGAGTTAATTTGTTGGTTTCTGGGCTATTTGAAGAAGTTGACGACTATGTGCAAAGGCAGGGGTGCTGGATTGTATTGTAACCATTAACAAAAGTGAAAATGGAATAACAGACGAATAAACAGTAAGCAAACTTTAAAACGAAGATCAGAACGTTCGTGCTGAAAATGTTCATGCCATGGGTTTTTCCTGTGTGTTAAGGCTGACTAGTGGGTGAACAGATCACGATTCCAGTGCTTGACCTGAGCAGTCAATGAGCGTTCGGAGTCAATATGCGATTTAGAAGGTCCTTACAGAGCTTGCAACTCTCAATCCTCTTCCTCCCCTTGCTCCTTTTTCCTCCACACGCCGCACGGTAAGCCGAAGAACGCATGAAAAATGTCCTGCTCGCAATCCATTCGCAAAGTGCTCAAGTCCTCCTAAGCCATCCAGATCTTTTTTTTTTTACACAGGGAAAGGTGTATTTTTCTCAGTTGGACCTTCAGCCTTCATGACACCAATGAAAACACTCTCAGTAGCCATATTTGTCATTAAGATGAGTCCGACCATCACCGGTCTGACCTGTTGAAACGACAAGTCAGCAGTATTCACACATGTCTCACATTAAGCATAAGATGATCGCTTGGTGAATCAGTTAGGGTTATTAAAAACTAATCAAAAATGTTCAACAGCATGAAGATCAACAGGCTTCATTGATCAAATTTTTTGTTGGTAAAATGTTATAGGCTTGTAGGCAAAACGAAACATTCCATGCAGATTATTAAAATCACACATTTTCTTCAGTATGGTAATAAAAACTAATAAAAGTGCGCTAATGGCGTCGTTGCACTAAGTGACTCCTACAAAACTCCATAAAAGTCCTTTTCTCTAAAATAAAGGGACTTTTATTTGCCTTTGCTGCTGATAAAAAGAATTTCACTGCATTTTGTGATGTAATATAAATAAACAAGCGATTTAAATTAACTCGCCGCAGCTTTGAAGCTCGTCTTCTTGGGAATTCTAAAGAAAGGGGTCATTCCCTTTTTAATTCCTAAAACGTTCCATAAGCTTTCTGCCTATCTGAATATAAAACTTAATCTAACCTCAAGACCATATGGCGGATACAACGGTGCATTGGAGGCCAACCGTCAAAAAGATCAAGGCCCAAACGTTCATACCAAGTAAAAGGGTTCAGGCTGACAAATAAGTCTTTATCTTATCGGAAAGCAACTGCTGCTTTTTGTTTTTTTGACAGTGATTTGAAGTAAAATGCATTGTGATTACTTCCCATGATTACTAATCGCTGTGGGTTGCAGCTGTGTTTTACATTCACTTCCTTTTTTTTTAACCCCTCTCATCCATACAGACTTTGGTTTTGGTACTTATGCGGTCTGAAAGGAATTCTAAACTTCACGATTTGTGTCAAATCAGCATTTTAGGACTTGTCACTTCATCAAAGAACAGAAAAGTGTTGGAAAAATGTGCGGCGTGAAATCCGAAGCATGGGGCGTGAATAAGAGAAATGCTTCCGGCTATAACGAATGATAACGTTTGTGTTTTTTTTTTCCTGATTAGCAAAAAAAGCAAAATGGCTTGTTACAGTACCTGCTGGAGGCACCCACACACAGTAATCAGGGTCGTCCTCTGGGTACTGTTTGGACACGGTGCTTGGAGGCTGGAGGAATACACAAATATATGTATTTATTTTATTTATGTTTCACTGCAAGTTGTATTTTGCATATAAGCTTTGTGACAAATAAAACTCTTGAAATCTTAAATCTCGAATATATTATTATATGCACATTATATACTGTTGATCAGAATAGTAAAGATATGCACATTATAAAAATCTTTCTGCTTCCTCTGGTCTTTAAAATGAAGTAAATTTATTTAAAAAAATCAGTTGATTTGAACTAAACCACACAGTGAATCACAATCATTTGCACCCTTGAATTACTTTGAATGACATCATTTATTCCTCAATAACAAGTCCAGAGTTTCTGGCTTTTCTCATGTGCGTTCAGCTCCTTTAAATCATTCCAGGTTTTCGAAAAAGTTTTAAATCAGTGAGCCGTCATGGCCTCGTTCAGAAGCTCAATTTTCGGAGGATTTCGATGTATGGGTTGGATCACTGCCACTGCTCAAAGCGTGTCAAGGATCTTCTGCAGTTCATGCCGGATCTCCTTATTGGTGTCGGTGGTGTCAAATGCCAACCTTTGAGTCGAATCTTCATCTTCAGGAAGAGGGTGAAGTCCGCAGAAGTCCGCAGATGCGGAAGTAAGATTATGTTGTTTCTGGCGAGAAACTCACGTGTAAGGAGAGCTCGGAGACAGGGTGCGCACGTGGTAAGAATAGCAGACGCGGCAACACGTAGTCAAATTAGCTCCAGTTGCGCAGATCCCGATGTACACAGGACGATTTCTTTTGCCACTGTGACTTATAAGGGTCGGTGCTCCCAGTGACTGTGCGTACAGCCGCGTGCTGCCATCTGCTGGCGTGTTACAAAACTAGACTTGAAAACTTTTTGATACTTTTGGATTACATTCTTTTCTGAATATTAACATCATATAGCCAGTTCCATGATTATTTACATTCCCAGTGCTTAAATACATGCAAGCTGATAAAAAAATCCTTTGCTGGCAAAGAGCTGGTGATTAACTCAATTCGTGGAGGCTTAGTAACCTCTGATACTATAATCTTCCTCATCTGTAGTGAAATGTTTCCTTCTCTTTCTCCAATCATCTCTAACTGTGCATGGGAACAAAATACACTTCACATCCGCTTTCAGGCAGGTTCTTGACAACTCCAAGTTGATTTAATCATTAACAAGGTACTTCCAGGTGAATGGCTATTTTTATTGCCATTTCCTAATTTATGAAGGTCAACACACTTTTGTCCAATTTCCTGTAAACTCTCTTATCTATTCTGATAAAAAGTTTTAGGAAATATACAGCTTCGGCCACACCTCATATTTATACAGCAGTGAAACAGGAAGTTGAGTCAAAGCACAGTTATTTACATCAGTTAAAAAGTGATGTCAAGTTCATTTCTATAGCGGTTTTCACAACAGACATTGTTTCAAAGCAGCTTTACAGAAATTAAGAGTTAGGGTAAACGATGTGTATTTATCCCTGATGAGCAGCCATGGTGACTGTGGCAAGAAAAAAACTCCCTTAGATGGTTTGAGGAAGAAACCTTGAGAGGAACCAGACTCAAAAGGGAAACCCATCCTCATTTGGGGGATATCAAGAGTGTGATCATAAATCTTTAAACAATACAGAACACTGGAGAGTGAGAACTAACATGAGCCCTGGAGAGTGTGAGATTATGAGTAAAAGTCTGTCCTTTTTTGGAATAAGAAAAGATGCTATTTCTGAAACCCTTCACCTCTTTCACTAAGGGTGCACATAAATCTGGACATGGCTCAAAGCTCATCAGTGAATCCAACACTTCACTGTGCATCATGAAATCAAAACAGAATTATTATTTTTTGAGTCATCCTAAAGCAAACACCGCACCGACGCACTCGTTCTCTCGCAGCACTGTGTGTAGGCACAAGCCTTTGGGGGGGGGAAATGCATAAAATACAAAAATGTCTTTTGCCATAAACAAAAAAACACTACATACCCTACTGGGACCAATCATCTTCCCACTCTTCTTCTTCGGAGGAGGATGGTCTTTCTCTGGAAAATTGATTTAAAGGTTTATTTATTTATTTTTGTTTGGTTTTTAAGATTTTGTGTTGCTCAATAATACATTGGCTTTTTAACACAAGCGTACCTTGAGGTTCTGACGGAGACTCGTCTTTAGAATGAACTGATTTAGTCTTCTCTTTCCCATGTGAGGAAGGGCTCTTTGCTGTTTGTCTCTCCAGGTTCTGAGTTTTCTCTTTAAAATAAACAAGAGTCACACAGTCATAAAAAAAAAAAAAAACGAATAGTGCCACCTGGTGGTCTGTTACAGCATCTCTAGAACTTTAGGATTAAAGAGAGCAAGTCATTTTACTTGTCACATGTACATTACAGCACAGTAAGATTCTTTCTTTGCATATCCAAGCTATGTAAGGAATCTAGGTTCACCCTAGAGCACAGAGGATTAAGGGCCTTGCTAAAGGGCCCAAGAGTGGTAGCTCAGTGATACAGGGGCTTAAACCCCTGACCTTCCTATCAGTAAGCCAGAGCCTTAACCACTAAGCTACCAAAAAATATTGGGTTGCCAAATTATTTGGAATTGCCCTTTCCCATTCCATTCCGTCTGCCCAGACATCTAACATAAAACTAGTGTGAGCTAAAATGGGGGCTTGAGTTTTTGTAAAGTCTCGTTTTGTTTAGTTTTTTTTAAAGGAAGATTTTTCACATTCAAAAAAAAGCAGAAAGCCTTTAACTTCAAAATGCACGATTTCGTGTTCTTTGCCACTCAAACACTTTGTGTGCGTCTCAATCAGCTCTCTAGTTCAGTAATCGGGACACTGATCAGGTAATCAGGCATTTAAAGAACATTTGCAAAATCCTTTCAGTTCACTCAAATGCTCGCTCAATCCCACAATGCATCACAAAACCCTGGAAGCACTGATGCTCGCTTAGTGAAAATGACACCGTATTTTTTCAAAGCTTCCCTCAAGGGTCAAACTCCCAATGTTGTAGCTCTTTAATGATTGAGTGATTTTCCACTTTATATAGTGTTCTGTATTAAGTTATGACTTTTAAATGAGTCATGATTTATACAATTCCACTAATAATCTCTGAATTACCTTGAAATTTATTACAACGAGCTGGAAGAGAATAAAAGACTCTTACCATCATGTAAATATATAAAAAATTGGAAGAAATAAAACTAGCATGTATTAAAAAAATCGTTATTCCACCAAATAATTTATGGAGTGTGTGTTCGTTATAATGACCTTCACGGCTCTGTGAAAAATCTTCGTCTGCGTCTTCACAAGCGTCGTCTATTTCGTACGATTTTTCCTGTTCATCTTCTCGCTCATCCATCTCTTCCTCCTCCTCCTCCTCCTCTCCTCCAGTCGGGAGTTCTTTCATGTTGAAGAGCTCAGGAGGCAGGTTGGGCCTTTTTGGAGGCAACTTCTGCTCGTGTGCATGAGAAGGTTTTGAGTTAAAACGCTGAACAAAAGCGAATAAGAAGTAAAATATATATTGATGATGATAATAAGGAGAGAAGAATCAAGAATGGCTCTCACCCCTATGGTTCCTGTCTTCAGTTTAAATTTGCTGCCACCTTTCATAGCACCAAAAAGAGGCAGGGATAACTTCTTGGACTTGTCCGCTTCAGATGATTGACAGTCAGACCTGAGAAAGATGATGGAGGAGCACACGGTCTCGGTCAGTCTTGGTGAGGGTTACAGTGGATCAGGAGTATTAGGCAGAAATACAGGACCATGTACATGCATAGAACATGAATGTGTAAATCTCACTGGCTCTGCAGCGACGGCAGCTGTGTGGGTCTGGTTAAGTCGATGAGTTTGCGCAGTCGCTGTTGTTCTTTCTTCAGCTCGGCCACGTGCAGATGCAGCTTCTTCCTCTGCACCACGTCCACAGCAGCCTGACTGCGCACACAGCTCATAAACGCATCCAGGGGGTCATCTGTAGCTGTGCTGCAGCTCCCTAGTGATGTATTCACATAAACCAACCAAATAACATTACACATACTACAGTTACATGAGAGAGAGAGCGAGAGAGCAAGAGAGAGAGAGAGAGAGAGAGAGAGAACAAATAAAAGCGTGAGAAAAATAATCGTAGCAAGCCTGCTAGAAAAGAAAGAGTATAAACAACAGATGAAAGATAAAACAGAACAGAAAGATGATAAATTATTGAAAAATAGGCAGAGAACAAATAATGAGACAGAGAGCAAATAATGAAAAAGAAAAATTTACAGTGAGAAATAGAGAAGCAAAAAAAGAAAGAACAAATTAGACAAAGAGGGTGAGAGAAAGAAGGATAAAAATAGAGAAACTTAAAAAAAAAGACAAAAAGAGTGTGAGAAAGAGAGATAAATAGAGGGAGAGAGAGAGAGAGAGAGAGAGAGAGAACAAATCAGATAGAAAGTGAGAAAAAGAGAAGCAGAGAAAGGGAGAGAGAGGGAGAGAGACAGAGGAAAAAAGAAAAATAAAGAAGCAGAAAACAAAAAGAAAGATACAAAAAAGAAATAACATGAGAAAGAGAATGTGTAAAAAAGAGAAAGTGAGAAGAAGACAAAGAAAGACATGAGAAAGAAAGAAGCAAAGAAAGAGAGAAAAGCAATGAGAGAAAGCAAAGAAAGAAAGAAATTAATTTTGAGAAAAAGAGAAGCAGAGAAAGAAAGATAAAGAGAGAGAGAGAGAGAGAAAGAATAAATAAGATAGAGAGGGAGAAAAAGAGAGGCAGAGAGAGAGAGGGGGAAAAAAGAATGAATAAAAAAGAAATAACATGAGACAAAAAGAGTGTAAAAGAGAGAAAGTAAGAAGACAAATTAAGAAATCAGAAAGAGAGAAAAGAAAAGAAAGAAAAATTGTAAAAGAGAGAAGCAGAGAAAGAAAGATAAAGAGAGAACAAATAACAGAGTGAGAAAAGGAGAACCAAAGAAAAAAAGAAAAAGAAAGAAAGAAGCAGAAAACAAAAGAAAGATAGATAAAGAAATAACATGAGACAAAGAGAGTGTAAAAGAGGGAAAGTAAGAAAAAGACATGAGAGAAGCAAAGAAAAGAATGAAAGCAAAGAAAGAACGAAAGAGAAATCGTGAGAAAAAGAGAAGCAGAGAAAGAAAAAAGAAAGAAAGATAGACAAGAAAACCACAAATGAGATGAAAAGAGAGTGAAGCAAAAATCCAAAGACAGTTCATCATCTCACCTTTCTCAGAAGAACCGAGTGTGTTCTCAGTTTCAGCCAGATCTTTTTCCACTTCAGCCAGTTTAGAAACCTTACAATAACACAGAGGAAGAAGGAGTGATGGAGTATTCATAATTAATATTAATAATAACTACAATAATCCCGTTAGTCACACAGAAGTGTCTATAAGGTGGTCTGTGACGTGGGCGTGATGCAGCGAGAGCAGGGACCGGAACGCAGATCATTTACCAGAGAGTCGTATGTCTCAGGTCTCTCCTGGATCTTGCCGGCTTTCTTCATGCGTTCTTTCCTCTTCCTCTCGACAGTCCCCGTGCGGTCCAGGAAGGAGTCATCGTCGCTGTCGTAATAGTCGTCTTCCTCCCAGTTTTTCTGTTTCCGCTTGCGGGAGACTGGAGGCGAGAGACAGTGGCAGCATGTGTGTTAAATCCTGTACGTCTCCTTCACGCTTCTGTGGGTGCATTCGTCATGTACCTGCTCAGGACTTTTTCAAAAGCTCAATTATAATCTAATTTCACACAAAAAAAAAGGAAGGAAAGGGGGGAAAAAAAAGAAATGGTTTTCCCTTTCCTTCCTTTCTTGTCATGTTAAGAGAAAAAACTGTAAGAAAAGAAAAGAGGGAAGAGGGGAAAAAAAGAAGGAAAGAGAGAAAGGAAGGAAGGAAGCAGGAACAAAGGGAAGGAAAAGAGGGTGGAAGAGAAGAAAAAAATAAAAGATAGGAAGGAAGGGAGGAAGAGAAGAATATAATAGAAGAAAAAAGAAAAGGAAGGAAGAAGAAAAAAGAAAAGATAGGAAGGAAGGAAAATAGGAAGGAAGGAAACAGGGAAGGGAGAAATAGAGGGATGAAGGAAGGAAGGGAGGATGAGAAGAAAAGGGAAAAAAAGGAAAAGGTAGGAAAATGAGAAAAAAGAAAGGACAGGAAGGAAAGAAGCGAGGGATAAAGAAAGGAATAAAGAGATGAAGGAAAAAAGGAAGGGATGAAGAGAGGAATAAAGAGAAGAAGAAAGTAAGGAAGGGAGGGTGGAAGGAAGGGAGGAAGAGGAAAAAAAAAGGAAAGAAGAAAAAAAAGGAGAGAAAAGAAGAATAAATGAAAAGATAGGAAGGAAGGATGGAAATAAGTAAGCAAGCAAGGGAGGGTTGGAAGAAGAAAAGAACGAAAAGGATTGAAGAAAAAAGGGAGGGATGAAGAAGGAAGATTACGAAACCCCCGAAAAAGTACAAAGTTAAAGACAGAGAGTAAAATATATATATATATAATTAACCGAATCAGACAAAGAGAATGAAAAACAAAGAAACGAAACACAGAAGGAGAAGAACACACACAGGCTACTATACAGTAGCATGATGCTAAACAGTACTGAGTGTGTTCCGAGTCCATTTCCTGTGTTATGAGCACAGGTTTAAAGCCTCCAGCATCTGACCTGCCTCCTGCCTCAGCAGACCTCGAGCCTCCAGCATGCGGCACGCCTCCAAACAGCACTGTACAGCCGCGTCCTTCTTTTTACCCGAGTGTGTGACCTCAGCGATCAGCTGCCTGCCTGCAGCATCATCCACTGGTAACCTGCACAGAAAAAAAAACAAAAAAAAAACAGTAAATCAGTAAATAACAGTAAATAAAATGACACCAGATACACAAAAGGATTAAGCATTTATTATCCTTCAATATCATGTAAGTGTTTTTCCTTTTTATATCACAGCAATTTGCCAAAACTTGACATTTTTTAATGAATAAAAAAGTAATTTGGTGGGTTCAAATAATAGGATGTCAATGAAGCAAGTTATTTTCTGTTATCAGCGACCAATCGTTCTTTTTTTACTCTGGTCTCTTAAAATCAATACAAACACTTGTCACGGCAAAACTATAGAAACTATTTACCATAGAAACGATAACATATTAGCATGAGCGACTTAAAATCAGCTACTTAAAATCAGCCTGTGTGCTTTGTGTTGCAGCTGGAACTATAATCAGAGCTGCAGTTACAGACAATAAACACTAGGGGTCGACCGATTAATCGCTGATCGACCCCCTAGTGTTTATTGTCTGTAACTTTGATTGCTGGATGATGGATGATTACTGGAACTATCACTGAAAAATACAAAGTTTTTCCGACTTGTATCAGGTGCCAATTTTTTGCTAAAATTCCTCCCAACAATGTTTTAGGCTGATGGTAAATTAACTTTGCAACATCAAGGATAAGGGCGTCTGCTAAATGGCGTAAATGTAAATGTATTTGTTACTTGATTCTGCAGAGCCATGTGCCGTGTCCTTTGTCGTCATATTCAAACTCCAGTTCCTCTCCTGAAATCATGAGGCATGATTAAGTCCAAAATCAGGCTGAATTCTATACAAAACTACAACCAGACTTTAACAGCAGTCCGACCTTCTCGATCATAAAAGCCTTGCAAGGCCTTTTTAGGATCTTTCAGGTAGGCTGCTTCCTGGTCCTCATGAAACTCGGTGGCGAACGGATTCTCTTCATTCTCGTCCTCCTCTGGGACGTTCTCCTCTCCTGTTCATCCAACAATATAAAGAAAAGTACATTACACACACACACACACGCACACGCACACGCACGCATGCACACTTCTGGGCAAAAGTATAGGCCTGTAGTAGCAAGAAATATCAAGCTTTTAATGGTCTTAATGACAAATTACTGATGAGGAAACAAGCAAGATCAAGTAATTTAACACAAGATTAATGTAATATTATTAATATTTTTTTTACAGAGGATTTGGTTACTAGTACTTTCTAACACTTTATAAATGGGGGGGCAGAGCATGTGATCGAACACACCCACACAGTTCTGATCAGTGATTTGTGTTTATATATATATATTATATATATATATATATATATATATATATGCTTTACATCCAGATGTAAGAAGCAGTTTATGTATGTATTTAAAAACTAAATAAGTAGGATTTTCTAGATTTGCCTATTGGCAAGTGATTTAACTGATAAAAACTTGCCACAGTACAGAGACCCTTCAAAAGTCGAGATGAAACCCCAGAGCAGAGCAAATCAATGAAACTAAATATGAATGTGTATTTTGCTTAGTAAATCTGGCTGCATGCCGCTACATTAGTTTTTGGCTAAACTCAAGCTTTGGTCAAGACAAACAAATCTAGCTTAAGATCTATTTACGAATTCACACCAACATCTCTTGGGACAATGCAGCAAAATGAAATGCAAAAAGGATTAGATTTTGACTTATTACCCATTCCCCATGAGCAGCCACTGTCGTCTGCAGCACGTCTTCCATGGGCAACCTTCTCTTCAATCTTCTTGTCATTGCTGCTGTCGTCGTCGTCGTCATCATCATCACCATCTGAACCATCTCCCATCATCCTCTTCTCTAGCTGTTCTCGCTGCTTTCTGGCCCGCTCTCTTAGCTCTGTAACGGTCAGCTCAGACTCTGCCTCTTCATCCGTTTCAGGACCCTGTAAGAAAATTAAGCAGAGGCCATGAAGGAGAAAAAAAAGCCTTTTTTACACCAATGTAAGTTTAAAAACAAGGACGCTCCTAACCTGGAGGACAAACAGCCTAGTGCTTCCTCCAAACTTCACCACATGTCCAACGTGCAGCCTTATATAAGTCTTCGGAGGGACCTTGTTCTTGTTTACGAAGGTGCCATGAGTACTACCCAGATCGTAAATGTAGAACCCAAGCTCTTCTCCTACAGCACCGGTGTCCCCTGTCTTTCCACGATACTGCACCACGGCATGATAGCGTGATATGGAGGGATGCTCCAGAGAGATGTCACACACTGGTAAGCGTCCCACCACAAAGTAACTCTGCTGAGTGAGAGGTACATTGTCCAGGATGGCCCCATTTTTAAGCAGCTCAAAGGTGTAAGAGACACCTGCTACCCCACCCCATTGAGGCTCCGTGTATGGAAGAGGAGGAAATTTACCACTTGGTGGAACTTTGGCTGTTTTTAAGGATTTCTGGACATCCGGTTTTGGTGTTGCAGTGATCTGCCTTTCTGGTGCAGGACGCTTGCTCACAGGAGGTTGATTTCGATTTTCAGAATCATGTTTAATTGACTGATCATCATTCTCTGATGATTCTTTAGAAGGTTCTTGCACAGATAATGCCTCAGGTTTCGGGTGATCTTTGATCAGCTTGACTGCACTGCTGTCAGACTCAGGTTCGACCTTCTGCACACTTTTGCTCTTCTTAAACGCTACTGACGGCGCCGCAAAAATGGCCGGTTTCTTGAAAGGATCTTCGCTGATATTTATGCTTTTTTCTTTGGTTTCGACGTTTTCCTCTTCGGCCGATTTTTCTACCTCCATCTCGGATCTGATTTCTGGGTTTAAACAGTCATCAGACTCCGACGCTGCGTGAACGGTGTCCGCCATTACTGTTTGGTGTGACAGTGTAAGCCTTCCGTGTTTATTTCTAGAAGCAGATAGGTCGTAATATATATAGTCACAACTTTTAATTGCCATGATTATAATAAAATAATTCTAGGCCAAAAATCTAACATTTTGTTAATAATTACTTAAAAATATCACTTAATATCGAGACCCAAAGCATTTTTCAACACTAGCGGAACTAATGTTAGGGCTCCACGTAGCGATACGGTAGCATTTATATGCGTACACTTGGAGTACACAGACTGCGTTCGTTCAGGGTTGTTGATATTATTGTACAAATACTTTGGTAGTTTCCACATTGCAGATATTGGACCGATTTTAGAATAATATCTTTATTAAAACCAGATTGCTATTTCGAGGAATTGAGCTAATTATTAAGCAGCATTGAACCGCGACGATTTGCATCACAGATGTTAACGTAAGTATGAATTGTAGATTATATATTATTCAGGGATCAGCTCTAGTCATTTATATTGTCAGAGTATTTATTTGTGAATTTTATGCACACCCCTTCTGATCCTATGATGAATTGGATAATTGTGTTAGAACAGGGGAGTTTTTGTACCAAAAATGCCATCTGTGTTGTCTAGATGCGTATATGTATATTAAAATATATGATATATATTACAAATAAATGTTTTACATGTCTGGCATTTGACAGACGCTTTTATCCAGATCAACTTACATTTCTCTTTGTTTTAATTGATTGCTCAAAGACCCAGGAGTGGCATCTTGGTTCTGGGATTTGAACCCATGACCTTTTGCTAAGAAGTCCAACATCCTATCGACTGAGCTTCCACTTCTAATTAGGCCTCAGTTAGTCCATTTGTTTCTGCAAAGTCCGTAAGTCATTAAATGCTTTACTATTTTTCAGATCATTTACTCAGGAAGACCTGGCACCAATTGAAGTTATCTAGTAAAGATGATGCGTTACTGGGGTGAGCTCCCGGTGGCCTCTGCCCCACCTGGCCGTAGCTCGTTCGATCTCCTGCAGCGTGAGTTTCGTCAGGTCGAGATGCAAGACCCTCCTCTGCACCAGCCGTCAGCACGGCGTCCTCGACCCACCACCATGCTGGACGTTCCCTCTGAGCCTTGCAGCCTCACGATCCACACGGTGCAGCTGTGCCAGCATGCCCGCCGGCTCCGCAGCCTAATCACGGCAGCACAGACCGGTCAGCAGCCCATGGCCGCTGGGTCTGATACTCTGGGTCTTAAAGCAGAAGATACCGATTCACTACCACCACGTCCGGTCACACCGGCAGCACCGGATGATCTTCTGCCTTTGGACAGCAAATGTCCTCGGGAGCTGTTTCAGCTACGGCACAGCGATCCAGAGAGCGACTTTTACAAGTAAATACGGTTTACAGTTTCTGCCTCATGCCATGGTTTAAAAAAAAAAAACTTTAAAAATCATTTTGTGCCTGCAAATTAAGAGTAAATGACATAAATATTGAGTACATTTGGTATCTGTATACACTCTACATATAACACCTTATTGTAATACGTTAGTCTTGGTAATCTTATGATTTGTTTCTTATTTCGTCTTTTCTCTCTTTCTTTTTCTGTACAGGGGTGAAGGAGAGCCAGTGACAGAATTGAGCTGGCCCTCATGCCGCCAGCTCCTATACCAGTCAGTTGCCACAGTGTTGGCGCATGCAGGTTTTGAGTCAGCGATGGAGAGTGTGTTAGAGACCCTGACTGACCTGGTGCACGAGCATTACCTGCGTCTGACTCGGCTGCTGCGCGTTGCCGTGGACCGCGAGGCCCGACTCGGCTCCACACCTTTTCCTGACGTCGTAGAGCAGGTCTTCCACGAGGTGGGCATCGGCAGCGTGCTGGCCCTGCAGCGCTTCTGGCAGGTCCGGATTAAAGATTACCACAGCTACATGCTTAAGGTAAGCCACGCGAATTGCACAGGCTTTTAAACAGCAAACATCATTTTGGCAACAAGGAATTAGTACTTTCTTAATTTTAAGTAGTGTGCCAGGATAAATTTAATAAATGTGGTATATCCAAAATGTTGATTTAATCATGATTCTGCAAAGATCTTTATAAGTAATTGGTATTTCAATGTCTGTAAATGTAATTACACAGTAATGAAATTAAATACAAAAATACATTATAGAAACACTGATCAAGACCTGCCTATTAAATCCCAATTAATCAAAATCTTATATGTCCTGCATGCTGTGAGTGATTGGAAGTTAATGAAATTTTTTTCTAAATGGTTCATACATTAAATTGCTTTATTACTTGGTGTGTAGGTCAGCAAAGAGCTCTCAGACGAGTATGAGAGATTAGTAAACCCAGAGAAGGCTCTGGAGGATTCCAATCCGCTCAAAGTAAAAGAGGAACCTGCTAGTGATCTTTCCTTCACGCTGAACGAGGAGGCTGAGGGAGAGTTATCTGCAGCAGAGCAAGCAATGTCCACCGGAGTACTGGGAATTGCGAATGACAGACTTGCTGGAGGACTGGAGGATGGACACTCTCCTCACACCTCTGGTAATAAGGTCACCTGTTTTCCTATAAACCCTGGTGTTTGTGAGTTTACAGTAAACCACCTTTCCACTGCGCATCATGTGGATAAAAAGCTTCATGTTTGGTGTGTTTCAGTAGCAGAGCGAGTATATAAGTCAAAAGCCCCAATCCTGTGATGAATAACTATTATCTATGTAAAAGTAAAGATGATATTCCAGGAAGGATTTAAATTGGTTCCACAGCTAGTTTTTTCATATAGTAGATAAACCAGGCTGGAATTAAAAACAATGGAGTAAAAGCTGTAATATGATTCATTTCCAATAATATTAACAGTCCACAACCTTTTCTGAATAATTAAATCATTCCTTTATGTATTACAAACCCAAAGTACACTATTTGGACACCTGACTTTCCCAACCATATTTACTTCTTCCCCAAACTGTTATCGCAAAGCTGAAGACACACAGGACATCTTTGGATGCAGTAGCATAAACTTTTCCTTTCACTTGAACTAGGAAACCTAAACCTGCTCCAGCATGACAATGCCCCAGTGCACACAGCAAACTCATAAAGATATTCTTTGGGTTGTAGTGAAAGAATTCTGTTATAGAGCACTGACCTCAACCCTGTTGAACAACTTTGGGATGAATTGGAACACTGACTGCACCCCAGTTCTCTTTACCTCACCTACATCAGTACATGATTTTAATAACACTCTTTTAAGTCAAGTCAAAAAGCTTTTGTCAGTTCAACCATATATAGCAGTACACAGTGAAATGAAACAACGTTCTGTAAAAACGTTATTTGGTGCAAACAAGACAGTGTAGGACAAAAACACACAGCCGTACAATGTGCAAAAGAGAACTGGATACAGGAGTGTACTTGTAAATAAACAGCAATAGTAGCAGTCAAATGGATGTGCAAAAACAGCATGTAACAGTTATGTAGTTATAAAAAAAGAATAATATAATATTCGTGGTGCTGAAGACATTGATGTGTGGAAAATGAGTATTGGGTGTGTGTTTGATTTCAGATTTGCAGCAGCTCAGTAACAGACAGTTGAGTGAGTGTGTGAGTTTCAGTTCGAGTTCAGTTCTGTTTTGAGGAGCCTGATGGCTTGTGGGGGGAAAAACTTTTGCACAGTCAGGATGTGAGGCCAGAATGCTTTCGGAAACTGTTCCCTGAGGGCTGGAGAGTGAGGAATGTGTGCGAGAAATGTGTGTGTGGTCGTCGACAATGCTGTCGGCAGCTACCCTTGTAGCTGAATGAGCATAAGCACACTCCAAAATCTAGTGGAACATCTTCCCAGAAGATTGAAGGGAATTATAAGAGCTGAGTGTGGAATGCCATGTTCTAAAAGCACACACTATATTTATAAGCAGGTGTCCACAAACCTTTGGCAATATAGTGTATATGCATAAAATGATATGCACAGTTGTGATATTTTGATATCTCAGGTAAATTGGATTTGTATGGCACTTTTAAGTACAGATTTATTTAGCAGAAATAAATGGAGTACGATATCAATTAGAGCTGCTGCTATCGATTAGTGCAATAATCATGCTGTCTGATCAGCATCTTGAGATGCCACACCTGTGAGGTGGATGGATAATCTCGGCAAAGGAGAAGTGCTCACTAACACAGATTTGTAAACAATATTTGAGATCAACAGGCCTTTTGTGTACATAGAAAAAGTCTTAGACCTTTGAGTTTAGCTCATGAAAAATGGGGGCAAAAACATAATGTTGCGTTCATCATCTTGTTCAGTAGAGTATGTTATCTGATCAGTTTTTTCTATATGTCTTAGCCACAACAGGAAATGGCTCACCATTGTGGCAGCTGCAGCAGGTAAAAATGGAGCCGCAGGACAGTGAAGAGGGCCAGGTATCAGGCCACGGCGTTCTCACAAGCGACGTCTTCGAAGAGGGCCCGATGTCCACCATGAGCGACGGCGGAACAGCTCCGTCTCCCGGTGGCTCAGACAACAGCTACGGGTCTCATTCTCCCGACTCGCTGATCGGCACATCCCCCTTCAATCAGCGGCCGAAGAAACGGATACGCAAAATATAACTACGTTTATAAAGACTCGTTGCACGCTCTTGCCAACTGTTGGTTTGCCTTTGTGCTATTTTGTATCAGGGCCAGTGAAAAATAAAATCGGTTATGTTAAGACGACTGGGTTTATGTGAATAAATGAGAATATTCCCTTTCAAACAACTCTTGGTAAATGTTTTATCTGTTTACTGTGTCACACGGTTGTATTGTACAGCACACAAAAAGCAAGCATCTGTTTATCGTAATGGAGCGGCACTTCGAATCGTCTCATAGGGAATAATTATAGGCGATGTTTGTTTCAGAATGTACATGTACATCAATCAAAGGATAATGACAAATTAATTACAGTGCACATAAATCTGCATATTAAATAGACAGGCTTTTACAGTTCCTGTTCCAGCATTGAAAAATTCCAATTGTCACAGTGGAAGCGGGCCATTGTGCATGAGCCACCTGCACATGGAACACCAGTGAGGCGAAACATCCACCCACATTCACTAGCATCCCATTTTTTTTTACCATCGATGGCCAGTTAACACAGGAAATTACAACAGGTGCATTTTTTTTCTTAAATGAATTTGACATTGGTATTTAAACTTCCAAGGGCTTGAATTTGCTTCATGTAAAAGTAATTTCTGTTGCAGGCTGTTGATAAATACATAATAGATAAATGATTTTGATCACACAAATACAGTTATCAAAACACTGACAAGCTACATTTCTGACTGATCAATTTTATCCTAGTATGAATTATTACAATCCTGATGTGAGAGGTCTCATCTAACACAATCCCACCCCCATCTACAGGGCTTTAAAGGGCTTATTGAATAGACTGAGTAGGATGAAAATGAATGAAATCCTGTGCTATGGCCTTCACACTCGATGAACATCTGAGATTTTGAATTGTTATTTGAAACACCAGCATTTTTTAAAAGAAACCAAGACACCCTTACATTTAATTTGTCACTATCTATAGGCTGAGTCATGTCAACTGGACTTCAGTCTGAGGAAAGTTGGCAGGATACAACAAATGTGTGTGTATTACTTCTATGTGCTCTTCCCTTCTCTGGAGTCATTACATCTTCACAGATGCAATTTGTCACTATGTTGTTAAAAAATTACATAAATTACATAAAGTTACAAACAATTTCCCAAATAAACTGCATTTATTGTGATTTTTGTTTACTACTGAATCACATGTAGAATATATTTGCAGAGGTTGGATGAGTGAAATAAGAAAGAAAACTTCCTCAACGTCGCCATTCTTGATTTATGTCCTGCACATCCTTTTTATTCTACACACATACTGACACGCAACACATTTCTTTGGTCACGGTCTTGTGACTTTGTAGTGACCGCTGTGCAACTTGCACTAGTCAATGTGAAAATTACTTTGTTTTTTATCTTATTTACTCGTGTTCACACTGGCTTTGTGGCAAATTAGTGAAGCAAGCGACTATGTCGGCTACAGACGCTAGAAAGAAGCATTATTGAATTCTGACACACTTCTTCATTCAATCCTTTTTGTCTATTATGCCTCTATGTACATTTAACCAGAGTATGTATGTATATATACATTTACAGGAAAATAATGTGCTTGTAAGCAGTGGTTGACAAAACCTTGTCGTTAAGTTAAAATAAATATAAAATATTTTTCCAATAAAGTAAAAATGCTCCCTTTAAACTTTCACTTGAGGCAAAGTACAAAATTATTTAATTCAAATGTTCTCAAGTATCCAAAGTATTATGATTGATAATGGCTATAATGTTCCTATTATCATTTTTGCCACAAGCCTCTTTGCTTAATCAACTGTATGTAAAAAGACTTTGTTACTCTAATCACACCAATTTATTAATAGAATGATATTAATGAGTCAAACACTGATTGATTTCTATAAAAAAATTATAATGAGCCCAAAACCTTCTTTTCAACTACTTTAATAAAAAAATAGTGCAAACAAGGCCATGGGTTTTGTGGCAAGTTTGAGTCATGAGTTTCTTCCATCATTTATTACAATTAAAATGTTCTGCTTGCTGTTGAACTGACACTGAACTGTATGTTTGTGCTAAGTAGATATCGCCAAGCGCCAATCAAAAGAAGTTCGAAATTAAGTTTTTATCCACTCAGAAATAAACAGAAACGTCTGATTTCACAAAATGTAGAGTAAAAAGTAAGATATTCGACTTTAAAATGTAGTGGTTACTTCAGTAAAATACAGATCCTTAAGTACATTATTAATTACATTTACTTCATTACTGTCCACCACTGATTATAAGTTTATCTCAGAGTTGTGAGAGGCGACCGAAAAGATGTCAGACATGTGGTATTTGTTTGGTCCAAGGAATCATTCAAATCCTTTGGATTTAATGCTTAACTTTTTCATAGCTAATTAGAACATAGTACATTTTTAATTCAATTCTTGCTAGACAGTGACACTGAAATTATGGTTCTAGTATGTAGGCAAGAAATGGATTCCTGTCACTCTAGAGTTTTAGGTTGATGTGCTTTCACTGCCAGGCACCATGCATTGCAATGGAAATGCTGAATCCTACCGGAGAAGCGCGAAATGGTATAATGGCTATTGGGAAATAAACCAGAAACATAGTGACTGTGTGCAGTGAATTTAATATTCAATGACAGCCATCATAATCAAATGCAGAAGTGCGTTTTAACCAACAGTTATTCGGATTCTCTGGAGTAGACTTCCATTATTCCCATTTGAGTAACAGCAGGTGGCAGTGTTGAGCCACACAGCATCAGTGCAGGTATTCAGTATTCTTCTTGCTTGCGCCTGGCATTGAACCTTCTGCTTTATGAACAAGCAGAGATTTTATTTAAACAGGTGGTGGTTTAAGCAGGTCTGAACTGTCCATCTTCATTCCAATTTTTATATTACTTGTTTTTTTTGTTAAATGGAAGACATGTTCAGAGCTTTACCCCATTTGTTAGTGGCCTCACCAATACATTCATCTTTCTAATAAAAAATCTTTTCAAATCTTTTAAGCGACAAAACCTGAAGAAAGACATTTTACTCTCTCTGCCAGAGCACTCTCTGGTTCAACCAGATAAACAGCCCTTGTTATTCTCACTTGGTTTTCACTCTGTCCATCTCTGTTGGCTTCTATGAACCAGGTCATTTGTTCACTGGTTAACTTCAGGTTTACATCAGCCTGCATCTGTGCACTCATGGATCTTATGGATTTCATTTACAGTCGGTATTCAGCGATATTAGGGAAGATAGCAACGGGTATTCAATGGATATACTGCATGGATTTCTCCCATGGCTCTCTGTGTGTGATTGGATCAAATCTGGGTCATTCGCAGTGAGGATCTGGCTCTGCACAATGCAGTCGAATTTTAATTAGGAGATTTTAATACACAGTTTTTAATACTTGAATGCAAAATAGAAATAAAGGCATTGCACATGGTAGATTTTACAGATGCTACATCAGTATTGCAAGTAGCATGCATTGTCAAAAGCAATATTTGAAGGTGTATATATAGAGAATATTTTAAACTATAAAATTTTCATATGAATTTGTACTTTGACACATTTTTTTATGTATTTTGTTGGGATTTTTGTGAGTTTTACTCACAGTTTTATATTTCACCAGACGCCATGTAAAAATTGAACTGCTCTATAATACAAACATGTCATAAATGGCTGCAAAAATGTTGTAGTAAATAATAGCTGCATTTTGCAGGGTAAAAAAAAAACAGGGTTTATTTAAATATAGGAAAAAAATATAGCTTTCCTATAAAATAGTGTTTCATTCCCAATATACCACAGCATTTAGCCTATGATTACCATTTCTATAAATTAAAGTATAGCACATCCTTTATTAGATTTAATGATTAATTTTATGATCATTACACAACTACTTTTCCAGCCATATGTGGTTTGTTGGTGATGAAACTAATGTTTCCTGGTCCTTTATAATGTATCAAAATATCATCATAAAAACACATTCAAACTGTTTATTTCCAATCACAATTTCGTCCTCACAAGTTACAAGATTCAGCACAAAGGACTGTGCATTAAAACACAAAGCAGGATGTTTGGTCATCCTACTATGGCAACTGATCGAATCTATATATGGGTTTTTAAATAATCATTAGACAAACATTGGCACTTTTTTCCCTCCCTATTTATATGAATGTGCTGATTTGGATGTGGGATATTTCCTGTGACAGCCCTGATATCCCAGTGAAGTAGGAGCTTCAGCAAAAACCCAAAAACCTATTCAAATCTGCCACTTGTGTGCGAGTGCCTTGCACGATAAAATGTGTTGAGAGGGTTTCATTTCTGCAGACATTTCACTTTAGGAAGCATTTGTTGAGTGTTTTGGGCTGCTCTGATCTTTTTTTTTTGGTAATGGGTTTGTAAACATAACAAACTATTCAACCTCCAGAAGGAAAATGATTTTCAGTAAGCGTCAGAAATATTGGCTTTGCTTTTATAGTCCTGTCAATCTGCAGCACTGGTGTGGTTTAGGAGGATTCTGTTGATGCCAAGCAAACTGAGCTCATCACTGAGCCCCGGGCGTTTTTGCACTGTGGGCGGCCGGCGAAACCGACGCAATGCCGACACACTGCAATTTGAAATTCCACCCAAAACACTTATTAAGTGCAGAAAACACAAGTATTCTGCATCCATCATTTGGCATCAGTATCGCCCAGGCACTCGAAGACTCTTAAAACTAATTGGCCAAAAGGCTCTCTCGTGTGCGTATCGAGTCTGCCGCTTATTCTGTAACTTAACTGCCTACTACTGTCTCTGGCTTTCTTTATAGAAAGGACAGGATAAGCTTGATTACATGTTTACTGTAGGTTTAGGTGTGAAATGGCCATTATTGTACTTTCAGGTCATTTCACTATAAATTCTTAATGGGCACATATGATGTGAAGAAAACTCCATTATAAGATACCAGAGTTCCAGGGGCACAAAAATAAACACCCACTATGTGAAGGCACCATGATGCTGTAATACCAAAACATTATTTCATTTACATTATTAAAACCTAAAGTAGACACAATGTTAAAATTACATTACAGAATGCTGTACCTAAAGATGTACCTATATCTTTAAATAATAAGATTCATACAGCATGCTGTAATGTAATTTTAACATTGTACTTTGTGCATCATACTTTGTGATTCGTAGAGTGTTCCTGATATAAGCTCAGAATCCACCGCAACACTGATCAAGAGAAAGATAAAAAAAAAAGCTAAAAAAAAAAGAAAAAGATTTCATTACATACACAACCAGGCACAGTATGCAGTGAAAATGTTTTTTCTTTTAATGGCTGGCCTGTGACATTTAAAAAAAAAAAGAATATAAAAATTTAAATACAATTATAATACAAAATCTAATTTACTAAAAAAATTTAAATTTAATTAAAATCTAAAATGGAAAATGAAAACGTATAAATAGAACCATCTTCTTTCGACTGCTCCCATTAGGGGTTGCCTCATCTTCTTCAGCTCTGCTACCTCCAGCTCTACCTCCTGCCTTTTACTCTATGCCACTGTCTCTGAACCATACAACATCGCACGTCTCACCACAGTCCCATAATCTTTCCCTTTCACTCTTGCAGATACTCTTCTCACAAATCACTCCTCTGGCTTGCAGCACATCCTTCCCAGCTCGGTCCCTCTGCTTGGCCAATTGGTACAAATCCTTTTCTCTTTCCTTAGTGTCCAACTTATATAACTCCTCATATGCCTTTTCCTTAGCTTTTGCCACATCCCTCTTCACATGCTGCATTTCCTTGTACTCCTTCCTACTTTTTTAATCTCTCTGTCGATC
Organism: Silurus asotus; assembly: GCA_024362625.1. NCBI lineage: Eukaryota > Metazoa > Chordata > Actinopteri > Siluriformes > Siluridae > Silurus > Silurus asotus. The sequence continues at coordinate 1,852,734 of MU551677.1, read as the reverse complement.
CCAATTCTGTTTTGCCAACCTCTTTCTCCTTATGCTCTCCTGCACTTCCTCATTCCACCACCATGTCTCTTTGTCTTCCATTCTCTTTCCAGAAATCACACCAAAGACCTTCTGAGCAGTCTCTCATCACTTCTACAGTATTTCCCAATCACCCAGCACCTCTTCACCACCACTTCTGCCCCTGTATGACATCTTCCCCGAATCGCACACTGTGTGCGATTACAAACTTCAGTTTCCACCATCTTATTCTCCTTTCAGTCCTCACTCTCCTCCTCTTCTTCTTCGCCTCCAAAACCATCCTACAGACCACTATATGATGCTGTCTAGCTACACTGTCCCCTACCTTACAGTCTCCAATCTCCTTCAGGTTGCATCTTTTGCATAGAACATAGCCCACCTAGTGTGCACCTTTCTCCATTCTTACATAACCATGCTGCTCCATCTTTTTAAAATAAGTATTTAAAACTGCCATTTCCATTCATTTAGCAAAATCTATCATCATCTGCCCTTCCACATCACTCTCTTAAAGCCATACCTATCTGTCACTTTCTCATCACCTCTGTTTCCTTCACCAACATGGCCACCAAATTTGCCCAGGGACTGTTTAGGCACTGATGATAAACTTCCAGCTTCATGTTCATCACCTTATCAGAAACTCACCTTCACCTCTTCAGATTTAGAGATTTCTTCTGTGGCTTAACTTGCTCTGTTGCTAAACAAGTGACACCCAATTAGAGTGAAATATCAATTATTGTAATATGACTTAAAAAGTAAAAAGTGATCCACCAGAAAAATTTCCTGTTGATAACAAGATTCTGTCATTCTTTTCTCTTTTGATTCACTTCACATAAATTAAAACTGATATCAAAAAAGAAGAACCTTTCTTAAGCTTTTGATATAATTGGATTTATAATAGATGTATTCTAATAATGCAAACTTGGTCATTCTATCTTGAGAGATAGAAGAAGAAGACTTATGAATTAGGAATGTCATACCAAAACTAAGCTGTTAAACAGAATATTGTAATAAAAATGTACTGACCGCTATTGAGTTTTATGAGGGACAGAATTATGACACACACATAGTTATTTCCATCTCAGTGATCATTACTTGTTTTAGAAGGAGGAATCATTGAGTCACTGAAAAAACAAACAAATCAGCACGATTTGTCTAACCCCATGTCCGAAAAGAGGGCAAACTGACACGATCAGAAAATCAAGAAAACGTGATCAGACAGTAGTCTGACTAGGTGTCAATGAACTGCAGTGGATACTAATGTTCTCTACCATCCTAAGGACAGATACAGAAGGCTGACATGGTTGCTTTAGACAGTAAGAAGATAAGCACTGAAGGGAAAAACTAAAAAGTGGTGGGTGGTGTGCAAGCTTGGCAGTTTCTAAGCCCCTGCAGTATTTCATTTTTCCCCAATTTTTCTATTCTCAGTTAAGGCCGAAGAATGTTATGTGCAGGTGGATGAAACTTCAGCGAGGGTAAAAAAAAATAAAAAAGGTGAGGTTTCGCTCTTAGTCACGTTGCAGAGCAAGCAATGTATTCCAATAAGCAACTTTCTTTTCAGAGTGCGTTATAATGTCATGCGGCTTACAGATAACAGCATTTAAACCATAACAATAACAATAAAACGTCCATAATGGATTCTGATTTGCCTTTTTTACAAACAAATGGTCCATTTATCCAGTTGTTACAATAAGGCTGAAACAGCCAGCATTAGCACCTGAGTCACAATCGTACAATGGTCACTTTAGAGTTTAGAGACTTTATTGTCATTGTAGTGATACAACAAAATTTGTTTGGTAGCTCTTACAGAGACATACAAAAAATGAAAGAATAAACAAAAGAATAAACAAAAGATAATTGCACTAAAATATCATAATATGATAATGACAACACATTTGAGGTCACATTCACATTTCGAGTTGCTCGGCTCCAATTTTGAAGGAGACTTTGGATTCAGAGAGATATTATTTCATAGCACAGCATGTCTTTTAAAGTTCCTGGAGGACGGCTGTGGTAATTATGTCCATTTGGAATAAGTGATTGCATGGGATATGCAGAAAAATCAAAGAAGTGTGATTTAGAGTCACTTCATGATGTATGCATGGTTGCCACAAACAGCAAACACTTCTTGATTGTCCTTCCGCCAAAGTTGATGTAAAAGTGTAATCACTTGTGTAATGTGCAAACACAATCCATACATGGCAGATTTGCATGGAACTGAAATCTCAGACATACTGAGGCAATGATTACTGTAGGGCCCCCGCAAATATAAAACTGGTCCGATCCAAAAAGGCCTATAAAATTTGTCAGACAACAAAATGAACATAGAACAGATTGGGAAATGAAAATACACAGCAATGACCAGGTTTGTGGCTTTTGGTGGTTTCAGTGCACTCACTCCTCTTTAACTTTGTGTATTGGCTTGATAGTTAGTGTAGCTATTGAGAATTCAATTGAATTGAATTTAATGTTTATAAGAAAGCACTATTTGCAATATAACATTGACAGAAAGCAGCTTTAAAATATTTAGATAAAGTTATAGATTTAGCCCCAATAAGCAAATTAGAGTGGTCTCGTGGTTAGGTTTCGGTGCTCTCACCGATGCGGCCCGGGTTCGATCCCAGGTCAGTGAACCAACCCCAGCCATTATGGTTGCACAAGCCAGTGCACTCTTAGTGCCGGTCCCAAGCCCCGGATAAATGGGGAGGGTTGTGTTAGGAAGGGCATCCAGCGTAAAAACATGCCAAATCAAACTTGCGGATGATCCACTGTGGCGACCCCTAATGGGAGAAGCCGAAAGAAAGTTTTAAATCAAACTATAGGTGACACTGACAAGATGGAAACTTCTTGAAAGGACCTGAGGAAGAATGGTCAAGAAGAATCAGACTTGAAATATACTTTTTTCAAAAAGATGGACAAGAGTAAAGTAATTAGTAACCACTCACAACTATCAGATTAATGAATGCAATGAAGAAAAAGCCAGCATAACCCACTATTATACAAAATGTTCTTTTTACAAGGAACTTCACCCTAAATCCCCAAATCTTTGAAGGTTCACAAAAATAATGTAGATTTAATGACACACATTTCAAATGTTAATTGCAGATCATTAAGATATTTGTTTGTGTTTTATGCTCCCGTCAACATCCACATTCCTCAGGATCTAATCTTTTGCTAATTTTCTTGCTAGGTGTGAATAAGTGTGTGTATGTGTGTGAACATGATGCCCTGTAAAGCTTCCTATGCAAACTATATCCTCCTCTGGATGCCTCTAGTTACTAAAGATATGATTAATAAATGTATGTACCTGCTGTTTCCAAAATAATCTCAAGATAATTTTTGAATTTCAGACGATCAACCCATGGACAGATGACCTCTCTTCTTGATGGCTGATGATATATTGGTTCCTATTTAATATTAATCAGGTTCTATTTATTGATTTTGAAAATCCTGAACCTTTTTTAAGCCTAAGCTTGCTTTGCTTTGTCGTTCCTGCTCGTTCTGCTTTATTATTGTGCAGCGTATTTATCACCTGAGGGTTTAATGGTGTCCACGGGAAATTAAGTAACAAACACTTCAATACCGATGAAAGCATTAGCCTATCTCTCTTTCAACTCCCAGGAGTTACATTGAAATAAAATAAATAAATAAAAGTACCCATTATGCATGGTTAATTAAGAATGAACTAGTCTCTTGGGAGGACTGGGTTGCATTTCCTTTATGATAAGGCTCTCATCTTGCTGAAAGAACAGCGGGAGTTTTTTTTTCTTAACCAAGGAGATGGAGGATGGAGAATCAGACAGCAGGCGACTTAAGGAACGCCTGCGCTCTTCTGTCACCATGGTGACTGCATCGCTCTCTTTCAGATCTACAGAAGCGCACTGAGAGCAAAAACGCACAACCTCTTTAGAAAGAATGAGGATAATAGAGCGCATGAGTAGCGCTGATCACAGCCAAATGGATACTAAGAACATTTACGATATCTGAAAAAGTTGTGGTGCTATATGTGCCGTGCTGCCAGTCAATGTTTCAGTAGGATGCTTAGCATTAAAAGAAAGTCGAACTCGTCTATTTAATTAAGCAGTGTATGCAAATGATGTTGTGCATGTTAAAGCATTTCATCACAATTGAAGACATTTCTGTTATGATCAGATATCATAGATATCATGGTTACAGTTTTAGAAAAGATGTGATGTATGTATGCTTGTGTGCATTTATGTGTGCATTTCTGCTCTTTTATTAAATCTTTCATCAGTGAAACAAGCTCTTGACTGAAGCTTTACTCATTCTCACTCCTTTATTGTTGTTGTTATTATACATATTTATGTAAAGGCACTAACTTTACAGACTCCTTTCATAAATTTTAAATAGAAAAATAAATCCTCGTCATCATTTTTTTATTTTCTTGTTCACGTTTAAGTTATTTGTGAGAATCTTTTTACACGTCCCTGTGATGGCGTCTCTGTTGCTATAGAAATGGTAATGTAGTAGAAAAGGCTGTGTTAGTGTCCGAAAATTAATCCTCATGTTTTGTATCTTAAACTTAACAGATGTATAATATGTAATAATTAGAAATTTGAAATGTTTGGTATTAAGTACACAATTCTTACATTTTCTCCTAAATCATTTATAATACTTGTTTGCTACTTGATGCAGATGCAGCAGACAGATGTTTGAACATAATGACATTAAAACATAATGCAATATATATTGTTTATTAATTAATCGTTCAGCATGCACCTTGGATTTTAAGTCACGGTTTGGCTCAATTTGGGTACAGGATGAAATGCAAACATAAAATTGCTTGTCTTTTTTTTACATTACAGATTAATATTTGTGATCATCAACATTTGAACAGATACACTTTTATTATATTGAATCGATCGAGTAACTTGGCACAAATGACATTATTAAATAAAATTAAATAAATGGAAAAAATGTATTAAATTGTTTACATTTGTTAGATCAAAGTTTAGTAATACAGATGTGTATGAAAGTGTGTGTGTGTTGTACATTTAATATTTAATTTAAGATAATTAAAAGATATGATCTACTTAACTATTCTATTTACTTCAGCATACTTTTAACAAATGTCTTCATTCCTTCCATTCTTCATTCATTCACTCCCTCGATAAGCAGAATTATCAGGATTTTTTTCACATTTGAGATAAATTCTTGAAGCTGGACATAAAAATGCTAAAGATGCCACTTACTTGTTCCTACCACTGGTGCTATTGATTCTTTAGCATTTAGTGTTCTTTAGCTGACAATTCTGCATATCGAGGGAGTAAATAAATAGATAGCAAATCCAGCTAAAACTGTGGATTTCAGATTCAATATTTTTATTTTCTTTTTCAAAATTTCATTTCACTGCAAGTTGTATCCTGCATATAACTATGTTTGTGACAAATTAAAAATCTTGAATCGTGAATCCATCGGGCAATTAGTGGCTAGCGGCTAATGCTAGCACTATTGATTATCCAGCGTTTTGTTTCAGGAACTTAAGCTGCGTCAACAACACTTTGTGAATGCCTCTGCATGTCCATGCTCTGAATCAAGTGTGCAATCTGTCCAACGGTAGGGCATGATGTCACAACTGGAAATTGTTATAAACGCACATGCGGTGGAGCTGACGGTAGCGTCTGTTTGTTCAGGGCACGTTCTTTGTCAGTCTGTGTCTGCCAGAGAACTCGGGTAGTATCGGTGAGACTCTTCAAGAAGGGCGCTCTTGCGGTTTTCATTGAGGTGAAGCAGCAATTCACGTTTTGGGGTTTGAAGGTGGATCTGGCAGAGCATGGATCTTGAGTTAGCTTGGCGAGACAAAAAGCAGAAGCAGTGTTTGCACCTCAGTGCCTGTTTCTCCTCTGTGTCTTTAGAAGGTCGGTCTGTTAACCCTGTCACGTATAGAGCTTCAGGGCACAGCGATCTCCAGCATGTGTCTTCCTTAAACTCCGCCCGGTACCATACCGGATTGGGGGCTGACCGCCTCTCAGGAGGTCCCTAGAACGGCTGCAGGTCACCAATCCAGCTGCTCTAGGCATACCAGTCTCAAGAGCCTGGATCTCTTAAGAGACTATCTGGCAACCAGGAAACGCCTGCCAGACGTGTCTCAGTGGGTCCTGCGCACTGTAGAGAAAGGCTACTCAATTCAGTTTGAGTCTTGGTCCCCCTCGTCTAATGGGGTGTGTCCCACTTTACACACTCTCTTAAGGAAGGAGGCAATCGAGGTGGTCCCTCCAAAAGACAGAGAGTCCGGGTTCTACAGCCGGTATTTCATAGTGCCCAAGAAGGATAGGGGGTTGCGTCTTATTCTAGATCTACATCAGTTGAACCGCTGGGACTCTGGGGCATCTGCATTCTGAGCTATATTGACGTTTGGTTGATAATAGCTCAATCTAAACTTTTGGTGGTCCGGCAACAAGAAGTCGTTCTCGCCCACATGAAGGAACTGGGGTTACATTTTGTGCCAAGTGTGCTTTCTCCAGTACACAGAACCACTTATTTAGGTGTAGTGTGGGATTCGACTGTTATGCAGGCACAACTGTTTACTGCAGATCGAGTCTATACTCTTAGTCATCAAGAGGGTGAGAGAAGGTGTGTTTCTGTCTCTGAAGCACTTTCTCCAAGAGGGATCGCCATGTTGTGGTCCATACGAACAACACATCAATATTCTCCTACATCAATCATCAGGGGGGTCTGCAATCTCACCCCTATAAAGGCTGGCATGTCAGATCCTCCTGTGAGCCCAAGGGAAACCCCCTTCCGTGGCCCCGTCTTCCATAGAGTTTACCCTAGGCATGGCCAGTGCCTTTCTGTACCCCAGACCGGGGTATGTTCCTAAGGTGCCCTTTGGTTCCTCTATGACCCGTTGTGCTGCAGGCATTCTATCCTCCTCCCTTTCAGGCCCCTGACCATAAGCAGCTTAACCAGCACATCGGACACATATGTCCACAGAATGAAACTGTGGAGGAAGTTGGAGCCGCTGTTTGTCTGCCACAGTCCCTATTAAAAGGGGCTCCCTGCAAATAAGCAGACCCTCAGCAAGTGGATTGTAGATGCTATCTCATCCTCTTATGAGTCCTCTGGTCTCACTCCAGGAGTTTACTCCACTAGGAGTGTGGCAGCCTTTAAAGCCTGGCCCTCTGGAGTTTCTCTCTAAGACATTTGTAATGCTGCATATATATGTGTGTTCCAAAGACTAAAGGTTCAAAAGATGATTTAACACATTGATTTAAATGCTGGACAACTGTTAGCTTTCCACTTTGTATGAACTGCAGCTGTATCTGACCTGTCTACAGCTGGTCTTTGTGAAAACTATGTGGAATAGCTACAGATTGCCCTGTCTAGACAGCCAACGTAATCCAAATATCAATGTACAAGTAAGCAAAAAAGTCAGGCTTACAGGAGACAACATAATACAGGACACAGGCTTGGTATAAATGGAGAATAATATAAAAAGTGCTTATAAATTGCAATGGTTCTACGAATGAATTTCCTTTAAGTAGTGAGCAAGAGTGGTGTGTGTGTGTGTGTGTGTGTGTGTGTGTGTGTGTGTGTGTGTGTATCTGTCAACCTCTTAATGTATCTTTTATCGTTAGATTTTAAGGTGGGATTTGAATAATACATTTATTTCCACATGCTCAAAAATAAATTCAGTATAGTAAAAAGGATGAATGAATGTTTAACTTTTTGGTGGACAGGAAAATTAAAATGTGAGAGAAAATGCTAAATGAATTCATAGCCTTTGTTCAATTTGTTGAAGCACTTTTGTCACAAATTATAGCCTCAAGTCTTTTTGAGTATGATGCTATTATGCACACCTATTTTTAAACAATTTCTCCCATTCTTCTTTGCAGAAACTCCTTGGCTCCATCAGGTTGAATGGGAAGCATTGGTGCACAGCTATTTTCAGATCTCTCCGGAGATGTTCAATCGGGTTTAAGTCTGGGCTCTGGCTGGACCACTCTAGGACATTCACACAGTTGTCCCATAGCCACTCCTTTGTTATCTTGTCTGTGTGCCTAGGGTCGTGTCCTGTTGGAAGATGAACTGTCACCCAGTCTGAGATCCAGAGCGCTCTGGAGCAGGTTTTTATCAAGGATGTCTCTGTACATTGCTGCATTTTCCTCGATCCTGACTAGTCTCCCAGATTCTGCAGCAAAAAACAACCCCACAGCATGATGCTGCCACCACTATGCTTTATTGCAGAGATGGTATTGGCCAGGTGATGATAGGTGCCCTGTTTCCTACATACATGACGCTTGGCATTCCTACAAATGCCGTTTGGTGAACTCCAGACAGGCTGTCATGCCTTTTTACTGAGTGACCATAGTGTTATTGATCACCTCCCTGACTAAGGACTTTCTCCTCTACTCTAGCAAAAGTCCTGTTGGTTCCAAACTTCATTCATTTACAAATGATGGAGGCATCTGTGCTCATTGGGATTTTTTTCTGTACCCATCCCCAGATCTGTGCCTCTATACAATTCTGTCTCTGAGGTCTACAGACAATTCCTTGGACTTCATTGCTTGGTTTGTGCTCTGACATGCTCTGTTAATTGTGGGACTTACCGTATATAGACAGGTATGTGCCTTTTAAAATTATGTAAAATCAACTGAATTTACCACAGGTGGACTCCAGTCAAGTTGTAGAAACATCTTATGGATGATCAGTGGAAACAGGATGCACCTGAGCTCGATTTTGAGTGTCATGACAATTAATTAATTAAATAAGTATTTAATTAATTAATTAACTATACTATTTATTGTATGGACCAGTTTACAAACTTCTTTGATTTGTTTATAGAACTTTGAGGAAAAAAATGAATTTAATCCATTTTGGAATAGGGCTGTAACATAAAATGTGAAAAAAAAACAACAACAACATTTTAAACGCTGAAAAACTGTTCGTTTTAAACTTTGCTTGCCATGCAGCTGTAGCTGACCTGTCTACAGCTGGTCTTTGTGAAAGCATTTAGTGCTTATCTGTGCAAAACTGTGTGGAATAGCTTCAGATTGTCCTGTCTAGACAGCAAATGAAACAATGTGTGTGGAAGGATGGAAGAAAAGGCTATCAAAAAAAGATCATTAGTCATTAGAAATAGACAGTGAATGGTGTCAGCAGGAGTCCTTCAGTTGGGTTCACCAAGGAAAGAGAAGAAAATACGGAAGAAATCCTATATTAACTACAGTGTAGTCAAAATATATTTGATAGAGCACCTAGGATTTCTGTCCAGTCTCATTTAAGTTAAAGCATCTGAATGAAAAAATCTGTCCCCACTTTTGCTTTACTTTTGGAACTTTACAGTTACATATACTTCTCAAAACTGGTGCTCTTATCCATCTTTTTATCAATGCCTCATTGCATTATCTATGCATTACCTGCACTGGACACAATACACAAACTTTGACTGTAACCTAATCCGTGGCTATTAGCCACTGAGGCTATGATTTTTCCAATATTTTATTTTTGGATTTTATTTGATATTTTTATTACTAATATTAATTTACGCTTTATCAGGGCTTTGCATAAAAAGGTCTGTGAAATAAAAAGCCCTTTATTAGAGAAATTTCTATCCAGAATCTCCACAATCATTACACTATCATTGTATCTGTGCAGTTGGACAATTGTCATGTTAAATATAGTTAAATATATTATACATTTCTTCTTTCTGCTGAAATACATCAACTGTCGTCTTGAATAGATATCGTTAAATTCATACTTTTAAACTCAGCCTTTAGATGACACTGAATGACGTTTTATACAGTTTGCCTCAGCACTATTATGATCAGATTTATGAAAGTGAGCGGATTAAAAGAAGCTCCAATGTGTTTTTTTCCCTTCTGATTCACTTTTTTTTATTACCATTTTGGTGTAACTGTGTTCATTAAATACAATTTCTGGCCCCAGGGGATTGACAGCCAGCAAAGGAAGTGCTGGAGAATTGCAGCCACTTTACCTATTAATACTCTGCTACCTGCAGAACATAGCAACTGATATGATTTTAGTTCTGCTCAATGGATTGTTGACCACACATCAAACACAAAGGCTTCAATTTGTTTCAATTTGATAAGCTCACACACAAATCCGTACAGACAAATTGCCTTAGTTATTTCAGTATTATCTGCAGCAATGGACTTCTTTTTCTTAGAGTCTTCCTCTAATATTACACTACAAATGCTGCACCTGTTCCAGTCTACTAGAAATTATCTTTATCTTCAACTTATTAAAACAAATAAACAAGCAAACAAACATGAAAACTCTTATTATATTTGTGTGCTTGTTTGAATCTCACTTTGAGACATCTTTTCTATCTACCACCTTTTCTATCTATCTATGTCCTATAACTTTTGTTGTGCCATCCAGACATCCTCAACACAACAACACCTAGACAAAATAAAGATCTCTTTTTTAAAACTCAGAAGACTGATCTTTAAGGTTCGTGGACAATTCTTGTATTATTCTCCCTTTGCTGTAAAGGCTCTGTAAAGGCCACTCAAAATCTTACATTTCGTACTTGGCAAATGGTTTCTTCATCGACCTTTTGGACATTGTCATGCTGGAACATACACTTTATGAACAAACAAACCTTTTTTCCAGACCAGAGTTTTCCAGTCATATGTGGTTCCTCCCAAATGGTCACAACTCCGTTGTGCACAGGCACAACAATGCCTGTGCACAAAAGTGAATTTATGAATATTGAACTTCATACATAGGTTGAAGTGGAATAGCTTGAGTGACCTGCTATAGAACTTTGACCCTCAACCCTATTATACACCTTTGGGATGAACTGGAACACTGATCATGAACTGGACTCTTTACTTTACATCACTACTTGACTTTTTGTGGCTTAATCAGCACAACTCTCATGAAGAACAAGAACATCCTTTTTACTTACTTAAAAGTTAATGAAAATACAAAAATTTTATTGAAGGCAAATGAATAGGATTGGATAATTCTACACCTTGAAACCTCTGTTACCCTTTTAAATGCAGCCATTTTCAGAGAAAACAAAAAACAAAGTGACATCTGGTTTCCTGTAATGAGTTTTTTTTAATTTTTTTTTTATTCTTTATTCTTTTTTGACTAAATAATTTTTTTACCCATCAAAAATGAAATGAAATATATTTTATTTTATTTTCAAAGGGTTTCAGTACCTTTTGAAATGTAAATAAATAATTGATCATTACAGACCTGATAAAAAAACAAAAAAACAGTTCAAGCTTTGTATGTTGATGTATGTAATGAAATGCAAAATATAATATTACACCAGTAAAATAATTAATTTACGTTCATACATACAGTATTAGCAGTTATAAGACCAATTCTAATAAAAAAACCTTTTTGAGTGATGTACATTAAGAAAATACATTTCAGTGGTGAAGCAAATATGTTTGCATCTTACATTAGGCGTTCATCCAATTCAATTCAATTTAAATGAATTACATTTTATTTGTAGAGCTGTTTTAAAATGGACATTGTCTCAAAACAACTTTACACAGATAGAGTGGTAGTAAGGTTATATAAAATAATGTGTAAGTTTTAAAAGTTATAAAAGAATATTGTCTATAAGTTACTTCTTTGTAATTGTTTATCTCTGGTGGTTGTGTCAAGGAAAAAACTCTCTAAGATGGTATGAGGAAGAAACCTTGAGAGGAACCAGATTTAAAATGGAACCCCTCCTTATCTGGGTGGCACTGAATGTCCATTCATTGTAATTACATTGTTGAGGTGTGTAGTAATAGGTGCGTAAATGCCAAAATCAGCACAAACATCACAGATTTCTACTGTATGTTTAAAGCCATGAAATGCTTCCTTGTAGCTAGGCATTCAGCCTGCTAAGATGCCATAGCTGTGCATCTTGTCTCTGGCCTTAGGCAAACTATAAGCTATCAAGACAACTATTCCAAAGCTTATAGAGGTGAAGGCTCAAGGTACATTTTCTTCCTCTTATTAATAATAGTACCAACATTTTTGGAATTTGCTGGCAGAAGGTGGATGATCTAAATCTCATTCATTCTCTCTCTCTCTCTCTCTCTCTCTCTCTCTCTCTCTCTTTCTCTCTCTATTACTACTTCAGGCCTGACAAAAATTTACACTGGATATATTTGGCCCTCACTAGAATATGCCTGCCCAGTGTACTCTGGAATTCTGACACAAGCTTTGTCAGGCTGAGGGTGTTCAGGAACATGCCTGCCCAAACCAGGAAGTGTAATCAATTACAGAGCTCCATAATGAGAATTCAGTCGCACACAAAATCACATTTCCCATACCTATATAGAACTGTATATGAAAGCTGTTTTCTCTTTTTTGTTGTATGCAACCATTAAATATATAAACCATATGTTATATTGACTGGATACCTACTGTAAAATGACCCATAATTCCGTTTTGTTAAACCATATGCAATAAATCGAACACAGCCAGAATTCCCTTAATTTTTAATGGGAAATTAGAAATAATTTAATGGACTCAGGTCTGGTGCATGGAGATGCCATTTGAGTACGTTGATCTATTTGTTCAGTTGGGAAGACTTGTGTTTTGTAATATTTGGTATAATTGTGATAGGTAAATGCTGGCAAAAAGGCCACACAGTACATTGTCAGCAACAGTATTCAGATAGTATGTGGTAGTCAAACACTGCTTGACTTATAGTCAAAGGATACCCAAGGAATAATTCCCCACACCATTATGCCATCAACACCACACTGAATTGGCAGGTTAATCCAAAGATTCATGCATTTAAAATCAAATGCAAGACCAGGCATTTGACCATGATACAGGGGAAACTATTACACTACATGATTTTTATCATGCACAAACAAAAAATTATTCTTGAAGAGTTTTCCCATGCGACCTACGATGTCCATGGTGTTTTTTCTGATCAGGGAAGAATCACACAGCACACAGAATGGTGTATATGTTCTTCTTCAGTTTAATGCAGATAACAGATACACACTGGAAAAAACATGAGGTAAAACTGTTTCTAATTGGTTAAGAAGACACAGTAATCAGAGATGTGCAACTTTCATACTCACATCGTAAAGATCCTAAGACACTTAACAGACAAAATAGGAATGTCATCTTTTCACCAACACTATATAACTTTTTTCCCAATAAATAACTGTCAGATTCTTGTTCTTGACTGACAGTTCGGTCTTTTGCACTTTGTGACATCCATTTTGAGATGCTTTTCTGCTCACTGCAGAATATATAATCACATATGTGTAGTGACCCATGAGGATTCAATTATATTGATAAAATCCAAAGTGAAAATTTACTGTAGTGAAAACAAACCCTTCAGATTTAATTGGGCTTTCTCTAAATATTATAACTCTAAATTTAACTTATACACATTGAACTGACAAAAACATTTGTCACCTGAAGCCAGATGTAATTTATAATTTATAGCTGAGTCTGTAAAAGCTGTGAGTTTGTCAATGCCTGGTGGTACTGAAATGTCAGCTTCTTTCCCCCCATTGTTCGTTTGCACACACCAGTCGTTCTTGTTTAACTGACAGGCGAACAAGGTACTAACAAACCAAACCTCACACAGTGCTCTGTCACACTCAGCTTTAATAAATGACCCTCGCCATTTTCCACAGAGGTATTGGCATTTGATATGCACTGGAAAAAAAAATCGTGGTGTTCATACAGTAGTTCACATGCTGGATTTGCTCTTGGTTTACAGGCACAAGGTGATAATGATCTTCTAAAAGGTGATGCTGTTTACATGCTTAGAACTATTTAATTCGTAATTTGTGTACAATCTATAACCCTTAACGACATGAATAAATGTTTTACACTTGATTAAGTACCAGTAACCCCAAACTTAGGCCACATTTGCATTTTATTATGCTGCAGGTTTGATTAATCCAATTTGTCTTACTACTAACTAGGAAAAAAAAAAACTTTACTGATTATTCGGACTATAAGCCGTATATTCACACGTATTGAACCCTGCGGCTTAAACAACAAAGTGGCTTATTTATGAATTTTTCCTGGGTTTTTCCCGGTTTTACTTCAAGCCAAAAAAAACTGAACACCATAACATTAGACCAATGAAATTTCCAAACTAAAACAAAAAAAAAGGCACCTCACCTGTGTTCTGGAGAATTTTTTTTTTTCTTAAACGCACAACGATGCCAATAGATACTCCCGTGAGTATCTATAATTGTTGTGTAATATGTAATTGTTGTGAAAGGAAGGAGGAAGACAGTGAACAATTACTTTCTTGATAGGCTACTGTTGAGATACAAGCCGTTGTAGCGCATTGAGTCTGGGTGAAGGGAGAGCTCGCTAACTCCAGTTACAACAGAAATCATATAAGCACAGACAGGTTTCCAAAACTCGTGCTTTTTTATTTTTCTTGGCAACAGCATTACGGGTTAGTCAAAGAAACTTGAATGAGCATCAGAAAATAATAAGGACATATTCCTCTGTCTCCACACATGCAGTAATAGTGGAAAAATGTGGCGCCAGGCTATTCCCAAAATACCTCTATGCTCTTAAAGGAAGCGCAACATATTTCACCTGTTACACCGTCACAGACACTGTCTTACGTTAAAGCCTGTGTAAAGTTCATTAGTTTAGTTGTAGGCTTATAGACAGGTGCGGCTTATTTATGTTTAAAATAAAAATCTTTGTCAAATTCAGTAGTATAGACATAGACAGTGGTATAGGTTCAGTATAGACAGGTGCGGCTTATATATGGGTGCACTTTATAGTCTGGAAATTACGGTATATCTTTAACCGTGAAACTCTTTCCCGGGTTCCAGTGGCTTTATAATGATATACAGTATGAAGAAGAATATTGGAGTTCAGGATACAATAACAAGAGAGAAAACTTGACACAGGCACTTGGTCACAGTGTGAATCCTTAACGGTTCCACGATCCTTATAACCGGGCTTCAGCATGGCTCCAATTAATGTCACCAGAGCCGGCTCAGTGTGGCATTCTGCGGTAAGAATAATCACTGCCAATGAACTCCAGCAAGTGTTTGACAGCACAGGCACAGGACAACTAGTAAAACTATGAAAAAAAAAAAAAAGATTTTAACTATGGACAAGAAGTTCCTGCTTTCCTGAAGGAATCATGACAGGTTGCAAACAAAATCACCTAATATCAATAGCTAACTTTCAGGCACTGACGCATTCATTACTCATCCAAATTTAACGTTCACGTTGGCTGACAGTTCTCCTATTTGTCTGTGTCGTTTCCATCTTTGTGCCAGGTGTTGTTTATTAAAAGCATTCCATTGTGTACTGAGCTCTGTAAAATTGCTGTAAGATAGCAAATACCTGAGGAGTGACTGGAGGATTAATAAGGCAGCTGCCTTCTGGCTTGTATTACAGTCATGAAAACTCAAAGCAATGAGTTCATAAATATCAACTAACCCCATTTTTGTGTCAGCTGGGGCAGATTCCTTTACACTTATTTTAATGTAAACTTAATGTGTTTAACTGTTTCACCTTAATTATGTAGGTTAATTAGAGATGCATTTAAAATCCACTTGAGGTTTGGCTGACAAACTGCACTATAGATTACAAAAACACCTGTACCGTGATGCCATTAGCAATGTTTAGTACAATGAGCTTTTTTATGTAAAAAAAATTATGTAATAACTAAAAGGATCTACTGCCACTTCTAACCTGCTGCTCTGGTGTCCGGTCGTTATATTAGAAAGGAGAGCTTGTATCTAATTCCGATCGATAGCTTGGTAATGAAACTATTACGGTTGAACAGTGCAATATAACACATCATAAAAATTATGTGGTATATAACCTATCACACACACACACACACACACACACACACACACACACACACACACACACACACACACACACACACACACACACCTTGAGAATGGTAAACACCTGCATACCTATTATATGTATCTAATACCTTATTAAGATAAGTTCTAATTTTTTATAAAGTGCCTCACATCTGCAATGCTCCACTGAGTCTATGCTGTATGTTCTTTTGTGTCATTTACGTTTTGCATAGTCGAAAAAATATTTCTCAGTCAGGGACATAGGAAACAAAAATTCTAATCCACCTTATTCACTTTCATTACATTCATGACTGTATTGCAAAGGCTTAGTCACTACTGCTGAAATGTTTTTTTTGTATGTGTCAGCAAAGCAGACTAAAAGCTATAATCCCAAAAGGAAATGAAATCTAGCATGTGTGTGTGTGTGTGTGTGTGTGTGTGTGTGTGTGTGTGTGTGTGTGTGTGTGTGTCAAGGTAATCACCTATGTTACAATATGCTACACGAATCTACATGAATCAGCATCATTCTAACTTCATTATAACACTGTTTCCTCTTTATTTGTCATTGTTGGAGCTGTTGCACTCCAACAATAAAAAGAAACAGTATAAAGTAAAAGCTACAACTGCGGGGCCCTTGAGCAAGGCCCATAACTCTTTTCATGCTGGGTTATATAAATAAAATAAAGGTAAAGTATTCTGGATAAGGTCGTTGGCATAATTAATTTACATTTATTGCATAATTACCTAATCCAAAGTGATTTAAAAGTGCTATACTGTAGTACTGAATATTACTGTAAAACAGAATATACTGATGTTAATAGTCACAAATACAGCTGGTCATCACAATAATGATAATTTACCACCTTTGTAAATTTGTCCCAACATGGGGGCGTTCTGCAAATCCACCCACTTTGATTGGCTCCCAAATGAGTGAAAAAATATAGTTTGCATTAAAAACACCAGACTTTCAGTTTGGACACAATATTTGCCAGCCCAAGGATATTGCTTTGTGCACTCAATTCCCAGCTTCTTAGTGCTCTCTATTAAACATATGAAAAACATGAATAATTCATATTAGAATTTGAATACAATATGTTTTATATCAAATGTGTCTTATGACTGGCTGTCTGATAGCAGACAGGGTTTCTAGTGGCTATCCATTCACTCTGAGTCACATTAATATTATTAGGGAAATCTTGATAGCTACAAAAAGTCAAGCACTGGCAAGAAAATGAGTAGTTGTCTGTGTTAAAAAGCAACTCCGGCATGTTGTTTATTTGAAAGATTGTTTTCACCAGTGGCAGGCCGTGCATTTCACACCTCGGCCTTTAATGGTGTCCTACCTAATTCAATGCACCTCTTAATTCCATCAATATGATGTTATAGCTATAGAAACCATCGATATTATGAATAAATTCAACAGGTCTCCTTTTACTGCAGCCACAGCTGAAGCATCAATATGATCATAAAATGACACCGTTTTCTTTGTGCATTTTTTTTCTGTGTGTTTTCATGGGGATTTAAAATGCCAAAAGTATAAATGGATCATGAAAAAGCTTAACATATATTTTGAACTATTTTGGCTCACCTTTTCCCCTGATGTCCAACTTTTCTTGAAAAGTCTGCCTTGTAAGCGTCCTTGAAAGTATATGCACGACCAAATCAACAATGTTTATTGTGAAATGAAAAAAATAAAAACAGCAATTAAATCCAAATGAATATATTTTAGCTTGTGCAGTTTGCTACAGATGCGGTTTATGAGCTCAGACTAGTGTGATTGACCAGCCAAAAGAATTGAAAATGACAATGGGAATTGTATGCATGCTAGAGGGCCTCAGATTGGGCAACTTGAAATCTGATTGGTTAAATCAACAGCCTTCAAACAACATGAATTTGAAGCTACAGAAAGCTCACAGTCTTCATAGTGAAGGGCTTAGGGAAGTTTTCTTTGACCCTGGCAACACTTGATGTGACAGCTAAAATCTGAATATATAGAATCTCTAACGTAAAACTGCTCCTTGAATAATTTGAAACATATTCATGGACAAAAATATATTAAAACACAAGTCAGTGATAGAGTTTAGGCCAGCAAAGAAAATCTTGCTGGCCTTGATCACACACCACTGGGTTTCACACATTTTAAGAGATTCATCAGTTACACTCCAGACATTTCACTGTCACACAAAAGAAGTCGTAGTATTACTGATACCAGGGAGAAAGAGAATGAGAGAGAATGCCTGAAGCATTACACACTCATTCTCCATGCCAGTTTGTTAAAGTCTAACAGAACAGGAATCATTCCCAGTGCTTAAATCTCATTTCATAATAACTTTGATTAATACTAGCCATTTGTGTGTCACTTTTATTATGACCTCTTTGTTAGATATTATTTCAAGAATTAAAGAATCATGTATATTGTTTTTATTTATTTTTCTTAATTACCGGTCTATAGCATACATACACTAATTTTGGTTTGTAAATATGAATAAAATACTACTACTACAGTACTACTACTACTACTAATAATAATAATAACCACAAAGAAAATGCAGTATGTATAAAATGTATAAACTAGCCATCAATTAAAACATTAATTTATTCTCTCTTTTTTTGCTAACACTAAAAGATTAAAATGCGCTTTAAATGTCTGCGGATCAAATGCTATAATTAAATCGATTTCATATTTAAAAAATTCATATTAATTTGCCATTTCTACAAAACAAAGTTAAGGCAAGGGCGAACATCATGAGACTCAAACAGGTTTGATATGTAGATTGTGTAGTGCCCTGCCTAATTAAACACCTCCCACTTGTCGTTTTAATGCAAGCAAATCTCAGAAGAGGGTTGTGTGAAACTGAGATTAATTCATCATTCAATAAATAAATCTCAGAAGTATTACATCTCTGGTAAAGACTCCTGCTCAAAGCAAATATGGACCATCTGCTATAATTCCTGAAGTAATTGAAACAATACTGTCCTAATAAAATATATAAATAAAAATTCCATCTGGTTGATGCACAGCGTGCAATGAGTCAATGTCATGTGATGCCCTTTATCTGCACTAATTCTCTTTTCCCCTTTTAGGAAGCATATGTAGTTGCAGGAGGTCATGTTAATTTTACCCCACAGGATGCTTCTTAGAATTTTCGTTCAATCTCTCTTATATATATATTTGTTGTGAATAAACTGTCAATGCTTATATAACTAGCACATTACAAGATATTTCTAATTAGACAGTTAAATTACTCGAAGAAATATCATGCTGGGCATTTGAAAAGCAGAGTGATTCAAGAAATTTGAAACACAGCATTTGTAAATGGAAGCAATGAAGTTGTTTCTACATTGGCACTGGGGCTTGTAGAAACTGACCAGAGGCAAAAATAATTAGACTACAAGGCATTGGTGCCACTGATGAATCTCCTTTGCCAAGCTGTGTTAATTGGCTTCCTGCTTGGAGGGTTTTACAGAGCAACCATTGATAAATCCATCAGGATGTAAACATGCAGATATGTTGCCAAACTTCCATTTCTTCCCTGGAGCTGTTGCTCAATGGGCTGGCAAACAGCATTTTTAAGGACTCCTCTGGTTAAGGCTAGAAGGCTGCGATCGTAAATCTTGACAAAGAGAGGATGTTAAGGGAAAACATGAAGAGGAACTGCTATCAGCACACTGAATGAAGATACAGTATGTGGGGCAAGCTGAAGGTTTATGAGATAGAGAAAGCAGGTTTGTCATCCCATAAACACTTAAAGTGATCTATCAGGCTATGTTCACACAGCAGGCAAAAGTGGCCCATGATGCTGATTTTTATTCTCAATTGTGATACAGATCTGTTTATCTGCTTAACATCAGATAAAAAGTGTTTTAAATATGATTTTTTTGTCATTCTGATTTGGGCTTTTACTTTTATATTTGGTATCAAATACCTAATATAGTGACCCCTGGCTGACCATCCATCTTGGATTCATTGCACATTTTTGTTAACTCAACTTCAATCCAAATGAACATTTATCACAATTCTGCTGTACATGAGCAATTAGAAGTTACAAATCGTCCTGAAGAGATCAGAACAGAACCTAAGAATTACCTTTCTGTAGTTCCAAACAAAAATCAAACACTGAAGAGCAAAATAGAAGAAACCAAGGGGGTGAACCAAAGAAGTGACTATGGCCAAATCATTATTTGGTACTGTACTTTGGATTTTGGCCTTTGTTTGTTTAAATATAGACTTAATTACTCCAGATATGTGTGATGTCCATATCTTTAGAAATATACCAAACATATTTTTTCCCATCATCCCAAATCCATCTATTCAATTTTGCCACCTACAGAATAGAAATGTAGCAAAAGCATAAATCAAGCACAATTTTTTTTATTAAAACATTCACTACTACACCATTAACAATATCCAGACATTTTACACCCAGCTGTTAAATTTCCATATACAATGAGAATTCATTTAATGAGTATCATTGCTCATTGTGGCCTGCTGATGCATATCGAGGCTCATTAACTCTAAACATCTGCAACACTAAAATCAACCAGACGGCTTGAGTTTATCAGAGAAATGACGACTCCAATGTTTACAAATGATAACATCAAAGCAGCGAAACGAGGGAAACCAGCGAAACATCACCCAAATGTACTGTAGATTAATTACACTTACAAATCATGTCCTAAACAATTAATAGGATCATAATTTTTGCAGGATGCCACTGTGTTGGTCCAAGCATCTGTATTGCTGTAATAGATTCCAAATTTTGATGATTCAGAAAACTGTTCTTCATATTTATAGACCCCCTTATACAAAGTGACCTAGTAAAGTTAAAATAAACATGTAAAAAAATATTATGATAATAGTTCACAAGAAAAGGCTGAGATTAAGTCAAAAAGCAATGCTAATGATGTTAATACAGATACAGAACATGCAAGACAATGGGAATTTCTATTAATAGTAAAGTGTTTAGTAAAAATATTTTGGTTTGAAGATGACAGTGACAGTCAAGAGCTGTTTGAGCAACTTTTACCACCTGGGTGCCAGAACTATGACAAGGATCTAGTTGCAGCTCTAGCAGTGCTCAAAGCTCACATGGAGAATAGCACAGAGTGGGATTTGATAACCGCCTTAAGGTTGGTGGCTGCCTGTCCATTTTTGACTTTGTAGAAAAGCATTAATGTTTTAAATCTGATGCAGGCAGCTTCAGAAAGCCAGTGGAGACAGTGTATCAACAGGGTGATAGTGTAGAAGAACACAAGGAGGTTGAATACAAGTCTTGCAGCAACTGCAGGGGGGAAATTGATGTAGCCCAGACTCACAATGGTAAGTGACTGAACAAGGACCTGAGAGGCCTCTGTGTCTAGAACAGTCTGGATCATCTTTATGATCAAAAATCCAGGGCGAAGATGTTGTCTAGAACTACTTCACTTTGGCAGATGATGAGATCTAAATATTGTTTGAGAGAGATCAGGAGATCTCAACATGGCCTTTCATTTTCAACGATGAATAGCCGATAATAAAAAAACAATAATCAATTTTAAAAACCAAACAAATTCAAAAGTTGCTTATAGGATACACATGAGGTTAGGTGCCATTTTAATGTTAGGGTGCATAGAAAAGGAAATTTTTTTAACTGATTTTGATTCAGATGTTTCTTATGGTATATGTTGTGAATGCTTTTTTTGTCCTGGTTTAATTTATCCCGTGCATAGCCAGTTGCCAATGGTAATATATAATCCAAGTACTTTTGTATATATAAAAAATACTTTCTGTTTTATATAAAAAAGAGAAGTACTTTTTAAAAAACTCTTGATCTATAATCAACAACTCCATGCCCTATGCAACACTGCTTTTAAGACTGCAGACCTTCACTACTTCAATTAGCAAAGCCCATTACTGTGCAATACTTCACAATTTTTGGTCTTGGCTCGAAGGACCTTCCACGCACTTCAGTGTAATGGCTTAATAATGTGAAAGATGCTCATCTCATCCAAAGAGTTTCCACTTCAACTTCAGAAATCATGCATGGTGACTGCCAATCAACAGGTTTATAGTATTGCTTGGATCCCAGTTGTACATAGCAATCAGAGAAGCACATTTCTAACCTAATTTATTGGTTTTGTTTTCAAGATAAATGTAGTTAAATGGTTGAATTCTTTATTTATTTTACAAAAAGCTTTTTGCTGTAGCTTTAGATTTAAGTCCAAGCAGTGATAGTGAATGAAATGGCATTAAATGTATATCTTTATTCAAAATTATACATGATACTGGATGTATTGAATAATGCATTATGCTCTTAAACATGAAGGTTTCAATAACAAAGTAGTGAGACATGGAGGATGAAAAGTGGAGGGCGATTACTACACTATTACTAATAAGCAATTCGATCATTTCCTTATAACCAAATGTCATGAATTGTTCATTTGCTTGTTTATAACAGTAGAAAACAGACTGTACAATGAAACTTGGGAGAGATCTACAGAATTTGTTTAATTACAGCTTATTTCCTAAACAATTATTTGCTCTTAACACCATTAAAAGTGTAACATTTTGCCATTTTATGCTTGGTCATTTTTCCCCAGGAGTGTATAGGAAGTAATAAAATAAACCCCCCACCCTGATGGTACCACCCTAGTGGAAAGGAAAAGTACAACTGAGAGGGAACATCTCAATTCACATATTATGAACGAGAATAATCAATGTGTAAATCAAATAATATCTCATGTCTTATCACTTCATTGCTCCCAGAGTAACATCTATCAAAAGCAAATAGAGACGTTTGTCATCTGCATTCCTTGGTTGTCTGGAAATCTTATATCACTCCTTTACATCTCCTGGGTTCTTTTTTATAAGCAGAATACCATGTGATATTAACTTGTATTAAATTGTAAAGTGTTTGATGAAAAGTAAGTGAAGAATATGGTAAATGAGAAATGGAGACAATAATTAAATTGACACAAAATATAACAGGTGCCTTGAGGAAAAAACTTCAGTTTTGAGAAATGTCAGGAATCAATCTGGAACAGGCAACATGCACAGAGCTTGCAGGATAAAATTTTGGAGGATAAATTGTTGCCAAAATTTACTTTTCTTCAGTTAGTTTCCACAGCAGCTCCAGTTCTCTCTAATAAGCCAGGCCATTTATCAGCTTTAAGAGAAGGCTTGCTAAAGCAAAGTAACTGTCTCTTTTTTTCACTCTCCCCCCCCTCTTTCTCAGAGGGCTAACACTTACAAAACTTTTGGTTGGAGCTGGATGCAGTGTATTAAAGGATGGATCAGACTCAGCAGTTTCCCTTGGTACAAGCCAAGAGTGTGCTAAGACAGTTTGAAAAAAGCTTGTGTCAAATGAAAGAAGAATGAATCTTTTAAGAGAAAGATGCTGATGTGGTGGTGAGCTACAGTATACAATTAACTTTCCAAAGAGGAAGAAAACAAAGAAAGCCAGGCTTTTTTTTTTAATAATTCCCTATTTTGGCTTTGATTGTTTTTCTTTATAATTAAGTGTATGCATTCTATTTACTTCCTGCTAATTATTGGCACCTGCCTGCTCACTTAATGACAACATACCGACCTACAATACATTACATCCAATGAACCATGTAATAAACACTTACCTTTAAAAAGATAGATAGAATGAACAATAGCATTCACGCTCAGGTACAGATGCTCTACGAGGTCATGAACCATAATTTTCCTTTTTACTATAAAAATAATATAATAATTTTCTTGTAATCTCAACATAACAAGATTGGTTTTCCTGTGAGCATGACATAATTTTCTGTGATCTCGACAAATCAGATATTGATTCTTTGGGATCAGTACTTAATTTTTTCTGGTACTCCAACAGAAGCATTCACAAGGCACAATATTTTCTAGAGAAAATTATGAGAGAACGGGGTTTTATGTCTTGACACAAGAAAACTTAGTCGTCATAATGAGCAAACAACTTTTGGTTTCGATTTTTTACGGTTTGAGAAAAAAAAATAATTCAGAAAAGTGCTGTCTGGCTGTGTCATCACTGAAGCTTGTTGTTGTAAATAGTAGACAGCAGAACAAGCGACTTTAGGGAGGTAAACATGTTAAATTAGGTTAACTACAACTTTTATTAGTTTTTTTGCATGAATCCTACAAATGGAATACAAATCTAATTACATTCCTTGTGCATTAGTGTTCTGTGCCATTTTAAAGAATGCTTAATAATTAGTTTATCATTTCAGAAAAAAAATATTTTTAAAATGGCAGTAAAAAAAATCTATTTTCTGTTAATTTAAAAAATGAGGAAAAAAATTTTCAACTAAAGAGGATGCAATCTGGAGTAAAAAAACTGAAGACAAATCACCCTGGAGTAAATAAATTAAAGAAGAGGCACTATGAAGTAAAAAACTAAAGGTAAGACATTCCGGAGTAAAGAAACTAAAGATCAGCATTCTGAAGTTAAGGAAAATAAAGAATGGCACTCGGAAGTAAAGAAATTAAAGATGAGGCATTCTTGAGTTGAAAAATAAAGGCGAGGCACTCTAGAGTAAAGAAACAGAAGTCAATGCACCCTGGTGTAAAGAAACTAAAGATGAGGCATTCTGGAGTAAAGAAATTGAAGATGAGGCATTCTGTATTAAATAAATTAAAGATGAGGCATCCTGGAGTTGAAAAATAAAGATAAGGCACTCTGGAGTAAAGAAACCAAAGACAAGGCACTCTGGAGTAAAGAAAGTAAAGACCAGACATTGTGGAGTAAAGAAACTAAAGACGAGGCACTCTGGAGTAAAGAAAAAAAAGACGAGGCACTCTGAAGTAAAAAACTAAAGATTAGGCACTCTGGAGTTAAGAAACTAAAGACGAGGCACCCTGGAGTAAAGAAACTAAAGATGAGGCACTCTGGACTAATGAAAGTAAAGACAAGGCACTCTGGAGTAAAGAAACTAAAGACGAGGCACTCTAGAGTAAAGAAGCTAAAGGCAAGGCACTCTATGCTTCAGTGTGTCGGCTTAAAGCATATAGTTTAGACGCACTACCTAATGAGAGGTGCCAGCTAGTAATTGTCGAATGTGTTTGGAATATCAATCTGGACCGAGTCAGATAAAAGAAACCACTGTCCTGTTCTCATTAACATGCAATAATCACTTTGTTTATCATCACAGAGAGCTACATTCAACAAGCAACATGATCAAGGAAATAAGTAATGATATTAGCCATGGGTGGCTAATCAATAGTAAGAAAAGCTAAAGAGAAACATGCTGAGATTTTAAGTGATAGCTAAATAATGACCAGCATACAGCAAGCAAAAGGTGTTGGACCTAAGCATGGTTTAGATTTCGTAGTTGGCTTCACTCATTCGTTCATTCATTCATTCATTCATTCATTCATTCATTCATTATTTCATTCAGCCTACAAAGCTAAAAATTACCAAGGCAGAATGTAAAGCTAACGTGGATGAGACAGAGGGAGTTAGCAAAGTCATGACTGAGAACAGAGACAGTACATTTCAGAGCCCAAACTTCTTTACTTTAACTTGAGTAAAAAGTATAGTCAGTACTTTAACTTTTACTGGAATTTTTATTTTATTTAACAAAAGTATCGGTACTTCTACTTGAGTGATGGATGTGTGTACTTTTGCCATCTCTGGTGCCATGTAAAGTGTAATCAAATGTGGATGTGAATGAGAAACAGTGATCCTGTGACATCACATGAAGCAGTGGCTCATAGGGAACAGTCTTTAAGTGTAATCCTGACAGAACCAACTGAGTACCTAGCCCTGTCTCATTCCTGTTGATATCTGTTAGTTCCTTTTCAGGGTACATCAATATTAATCTGGATGACACACTAAGACTGGATTTGTCCAGAGAAAACTAAGCTTTTTAAAAACATTCTTCAAAATAGATAAATATAAAAATTTTTTTTTTTTTTTTAAGTTGTAGTGTGAATTGTTAAAAAATAAATAAAAATGCAGTCACGTGACCCATTTAACCCAAAACGTACAAAATAGTAGACAATGATGTACTGCAGGTGCCTGCTGTCCAGTTTGATCCAATTGTTTAAGATTAATATCTTTGTTCAACATTTAGATTATATTTTTTGTAAGACGATGGACTGTTCCTTCACAGCTGCATCAATCCAAAAAGGCAGAAGGTAATTAAACACACAAAAGATTGATCAGTCTTTTTCCTTCCTATAGTAGTTACATCCACAGTTTGGCATATAACATTGTATTTATTTTAAAATAATAGGCTATGTAAATTCATAGAATACATCATAAAACAATACCTCATAATTCACAGGACTTTCAAGAGATATCTTCGTTGAGAGATAGTTTAAAGTATTTTTGTTGATAAAGGAACTTTGACAATTTTTTTAAACTGTACATGCTTAATATTTTCCACATTATGACAATTGTGTAAAAAAAACGATATTAACAATTTCCTCTACATTCAGAACAAAGAATATTTCTCTTCAATTGTGTTACCGAATTTACAGAATCACTGCTAGATGGCAGCGGTGACTTGATTTCCCTCCTGCAACAATGTTCTTTTCAACAATGGGCAATGTGCAACACAGTCTATTAATAAGTCTTGTTTATGTGGCTTTATATTGAACTGCGTATATGGGCCATTATTAAGTAAAAATTTTAGATTATTTGTTTATCATTATTATAGTCATGAGCGTGATTTTATTTTCTTCGGAAAGCAGTTGCTTTAGGCACTGCCAAGCTGACACCATTAATCTCTTGAACAAGCCCTTACCTATCTCTACTCCAGAAGTGGCGTATCATGGTTCATATCATCTTTTAACTCCAATATGTAAAAAGTATGTTCCTAAAAACAATCTACTTCTACTCTTATTTTTTCATTTGTACTTTGGAACTCTGACCGCAGATTTAACCCTATTAAATTTGTAAGTTAAATGCAATATATTTTAGAAATATACTTCAACCAGGTTATAACCAAACAGTTTTTTTGGAAATCCTAGGATGCATAAACTCATGCATTTCAATTCAAGCCGCTGGACCACCACCTATAAATGGATCAATGAGCCACCAATATATTTTACAGTGGTTATAGTGGCTTGTCTAGTCTTGTCTAGGCACACATTTGGGTAAGTTTGTTTTCGTTGGGAAGTTTTCCAGAAAAGCTACTTTTATGCAACCCTTTGCAGTTTGTTTGCTTTAGCATACAAAGGCATTAGTGTGTTAGCATACAAATACAATCCCAAGAATCTACTAGCATGTGCCATTGTTGTGCAATTTTTAAAAACACTAAAAACAAATGACAAGTCCTATTTTGCCTATAAATTATTTTGGCTGCTAATGGTGAATGCCCTTGTTTTATAACTTTATAATAGTCTTTGCTGTTAATAAAAGAGATGTTCACTGTCTGTCTCTGCCAAAATGTTTTAAATCGTCACGTTGGTTCATATTTGTTTTATGTTCCTTTGTGGACACCGATTTGATGAAGCCTCATGGGATTTATTATCGCTGCCAGCGTTTTCCTTATTGATCCAGTTTTGCAGCTAAACACAAAGACTGTTTGAGTTGCCAATAAAAGAACATTGCTTTAATGATGCTTTCTGGCCATGGTACGTCCTTACTTAAAAAAAAAGAGAGACAACATTGCGAAACACTTTTTCAAATGACTGTTCCAAGAGTGAAAAGTGCTTGTTTTTGTTTTTTGTTTCATTGTCTACTTTTAATTTTGTGAAGCTATTTGTCTTTGTTCTGGTTTTGGTTTCGTCTCCACCAAACATCTTATCAATGCTATGTTCTCTTGTTCTGTGTTAGACCTTGAATAGCCTGTCAGTTTATCTCCTGCTGTTTTCTTTGTAGTGTCATGAAATGCCATACTATGCATGTTGATAGCGAGTGTTTTTAAGCTCTGTTTACTTGTTTTCCTTTCACTTCTAGGTTTCTGTTATAGATGTTCTGTGTGCTACCCATTGATTTCACCCTTGGTAAGGATTACAACAATGTGCTTTGGATATCTACTAATGAATGCTTTGCTGATTTTATGCACTGTTTGGGGGTGCAAATCCTTTCCCTGGACCGTGTGTATGGGGTTTTCATGTTCTCTGTGCGCTTCAAGGGTTTCCTATGGGTACTCTGGTTTCCTCTGCAGTCCAAAGACTGTTATATGCATTTCCAAACTGTGTGAAAGTGTAAATGAGTGTATGTTGCATCTAGAATGCCCCTACTTTGTGCTCAAAGTTCTCTGCTATAGGCTCTAGGGGGCCCTTGACCTTGTGTAGTGTAGTGATGCAGAAAATGGATGAGTGGATGAGTTATAAACTGTGCATTAAAAGTGCTTTGCAGGTGGTAGCTTAGTGCTTAAGACATTGGACTTTGGATCGGAAGGTCACAAATTCAAATCCCAGCTCCACTAACGCTGCCACTGCTGGGCCCTTGAGCAAGGCCCTTAACCATCAGTTGCTCAGGTGACTGCTCTGGATTAGGGCATGTGCCAAAATACTGTAAATGTAAATGCATTGCAAGTCACTGTGCTAGGGAATTATAGCAATTACCTTCTATAGTATAATTATCTTGAGATGTAATGAAGTGGATTTGTAGAATGTTCTCACTAAGCTCTTTCTTAGTTTTACTGAAGGGAATTTACACATAAAGCACAGCTTTCTAGATATCCACAGAAGCTATGCTGTGTCATTCACACTTACGTGGATTTCTTTTGTATTCCTTTTCATCTAAGTGCAACCCGTTTGTGTTCCATAACGGTCAATTGTGATAAATACCTCTCCATAGCTGCCATAAGTTACTGCTCCTCACTAGGTTTATTGGCAATGTGCTCATATTTTAGGGTCAAGATACACAAAGAGCATAGGCTACTGCTTTGCATAGCCACATCAATCTCTACCGCAGTGGAGTCTCTCTGGTGACCTGAAGATAAATTGTAAGTTGGGCTTTATGCTGCTTCTGAAGGACAGAATTAGATCAGTAGGCAAAAGTCAGCACTTGTGCAGACCTCGATGCTCTGGAATTTAGGGAGGATTTACCAGTGACTGTACACATACAAGGACACAATCGGGTGCATAAATATGACTGTGCCAAGGCTGCCTTCCTGTTTGTGAATGATTGTTGTGTGTGTGAAAGTTAGGGGAGTGGCCTCTAGGCATAGAAAACAGAGCCACATGCTGCATGCCACAGATAGCAGATGGTTCTGAGCCAAATATAGTTTAAGCAATGGCAATGGGGCATGGGTTTTGTGGGACAAAAATGGCCCAAGTGTCCACATTTAAGCTTTTAATGATGCCTGGAATCTGAGCCATATGCATCCAATCATGTCTAATGTTTGTACTCTATTTCAGTTTTGGCTTTAAAGTGTCCCGTCTGTATTTTCTATAAGCTGATTTGTGGCAGTATTCTGGCAGCCAGATTTGGAAGTTTATCAGCAAAATTGTATAACAATATGTGAGCAAGATGAGAAGTAATTGTATAATAACTCATTGGGTCATCATCACTGCACTCCAAAACGTGTTTGTTTTTCTCCTTGTTGTCCTGGTGGGCTTTGTTCTAGTCCAGAGTCTGTCCTGGTAAGACTAACACATGGTGGGACTGTAAGGTAATAGTGCATGAAAGAATTGATATTAGAGCCTGCAGTTCTGATATCATTGCTGGGTCATGTTTTGACATGAATCCACGATAAGAACAGAGATGCTTCATTAGTTTTAATCAAGCACATGCTACAGAAACATGTAGGTATAAGAGAAGTGGTTAATTTATTAAATAAGATATTGTTTTACATATTAGTCATCATGCATGCATATGCATGTTTCTTATCTGTTTGATTAAGTCCAAGTCTTTTAAGTGGTCCCTCGGATAAACTCGATTGTAGCAGTTGATGTGACAGAGCTTATTATGAACCACACTTCATAAACTATACTGTATAAATTGGATGATTGTGATGGAGAACGCTGTCATGATATGGTACGAAATCTGTAGTTGTTCAGTGCCAGTTGAGTTAGTGAATGTCATAACATATGATTTACATTATTTTCATACTTGTATAAAACATAAGTGTCTCAGGGCCTTAGTTACACTGCAACAAAGCATCAACAATAGATCACAAGAAGCTGAAACATGACGGTATGGTAAAATATAATGTGGGAACTTACACGGTTGGTTAAAGTAAATGTAGATTTCAATAAAAATTCAATCACCTATGATTTGCATTTAGAATTTATATACTCCACATCTCATTAAATAGCACATGTAGAAGCCTAAACTGGCTACATTCTGTTTGAAATTGCTGGTTAATGCACAAGACAGAAGGTGAAGGAAAAATGTTCATACACTGCTATTAAAGCACAGAATAGGTACCGAGCAATGATTAATAATTGGTCAGGGTGGCAATATAGGGCTATAACCTTGTATTATTCAAAGGTAATTTGCAATTATAGGGACAGTAGAAATTAGCAGTGGTGGGCCGTCAGGGCCTTAACTCTAACAGAATCACTGACTTATGTTTTAATATATTTCTTTTCATGAATATGTATTCAATTATTCCCAATAGCCTATTCTCTTCATTTCATAGTTTTTCTCTCAGAGCAGCACATTCGTGTGTGAGTATCGGTTTCTATCCAGTCAGATTCAACAGTCACATCATGTGTTCACTGGGTCAAAAATATCTGTCTGCTGTAAAAACTGCAGGTGTCCTATAGCTTACAATCCATGTTGTTTTCAGCTGTTGCTTTAACCAATAGGATTGTTCACTTAGAGGCCCTCTAGCAGGCTTGGAAAAACATCAGCATTTTCACATCCTTTGATTGGATGGTCAGAGAGCTCACTAGTTAGAGCTCGCAACTCACATCTGTAGCAAACTGCTGTAGCGCCTGGCACAGGTCATTTGGATTTCATGTCCCAGGCATTCCTTTTAACCTATGACATCTACATCTCAGTCAAAAGGTGAAACTTTTATTGGGGGTGGTGTATCCCACAGTGTCACACTCCCCCTCCGAAGACACGAAACAGGACCAAACCCTGAACTCTTGTTGAGTTCTAGATTGACTTAGAATTATCTGCTCTTTACTTTCCAGGCAAGGGTCCATTTTATTTATGTATCAGAACACAACACTACATGCTCTATTAATTGTACGGTATAGAGTAAAGGGGGGTTGCATCTTTCTCGGCCGGGGAGATTCCCTTTTTTATAGAATTAATATAAAATTATACTGTTCGCCGGACGAACAGACCAATAAGTCTAATGTTAATTCCATTACCGTCAATTCAACTTAATTTCAATATTTAGGAGTAACTATAACCCGTTATAATTACTTATAAATATTCCCTTTTCTTTGCGAGCTAAATTCACTACATATAATGGTGGAGAATGTGGGGAAACTGTTAGTCAAACTATATACTCACTTTATCTTTGTCAATGGTTTTTCCCTCTTCTCTCCCATTCGCTACACTGCACAACCTCAAATATATTTGTGTGGATTATAAAGTTTTTTATTTTATTTCACAATGGCTGACAGAGGAGAAGAAATTGATTTGGTCACAGATACACTTACAAGGAGTTTTATGAGATGGACTTTTCAAGAAAAGCTGAACATTATAAGGAAAAGTCAACCAAAACAGTTGTTCAGTGTTTTCATTAACCATTTATACTTTTGTGTTTTCTTTCCTGTTGAATTTGCACAAAAACACAATTTGCCATAATATAAAATCTCGAGAAAAAAACATAATGCATGGAAAATGCATGAAAAACCTGAGGCCATTTTATTATGTTATTATATTGATGCTTCTGCCAGAGATGATGTATGCAGACTTGTAAGGATGACTTGTAAAATGTTGTTTATTTGGATTCTCGCTTTAGTGATCGCATTTGTTCTCACTGCATGAGATACTTGTCTGTGTTATACGGTGTTTCTGTATAATATTGATATTTACTATAGATGTGGCATCAGGGGCAGCACAATGATGGTATTAACAAGTGGACTGACTCAGGTAGGACACCACAGAAGGCCCAGGTGCAAAATGCACACCCACTGGTCATTAGGAAATTGTGGCGGTAATTTGTTCAATTATGAATAAAACAATAACTTGTGCAATAATTTTTGTTTGATCAGTGATGGTCTTGTTTCAGATCAATTTGAATATTTAGATTTACTTGCAGCAAAAGTAAAATAAAGTTTGTATAAGTCTAAGTCTCAAAGCAAACTCTAAGCCTTAAATCAGAAACTCTTTATATGTTTCTATCAGACAATTCTGCAAGTGAAATAGTTTTGAATATGTCACAGAAATAAAAAGATAAGATACTGCTTCTGTGACCTTTAATGCAGTCAGAAATCCATGAAAAAAGTGATCTATTATAAAAAATAACTTATTATTATTTTTTTTTTTCAATACCTATACATTTGAAGTGTTACAAATAGATAAGAACGTATATAAATAAGTTGTCTTGTAAATAATGTGCTGTAAATTCTGGTTGATGTACAACTGAAATGTCTGAGCACTTCACACTTACCAATTTAATTAGGCAGATTGGGAAAACAATTAAATATTAAAAAAAAAAAAAAAAAAAATTTCCTCAGCTGACCAAAATTGTTTCTGGTTGCATCACTGCCAGGCATTGGTTTTATGCTGCGTTTTACAGGAAATGACCTTCAGATGATTACTTTAGAGACTGGCTGTGAATTCTGGCCAATTTTTGTATAATGTTTTCCAACTTTACCTGAGCCAGATAAAAGAAAGCTGCAGGGTCTGTGTTTGACATATATGCCATAACGATTAGCTTACTATAATAACTTACAATAATAACTTAATATAATAACATTTTGGACTAATTAGTAAGCCTGCTTCAAGGCAGTTAGGTTCCCACTTGAAAACTTCATGTTTTGTATGCCTCCACCTCTGCTCCTGCAATTGTAAAAAGATGTAGAGCACATAATAAAATTTTTATGAAAATATTGATAACAGAGAATAATAATACACCTCAGAGATGCAACATTTATTTTGCCTGTATTTTATATGATTTTCACAACTGCAAAATTCTCTTTACTTATAAATACCTATAAAACACACCAAAGGCTAAAAATACAAACAAAAATATTGTATGTAAGACAAACTGAATTTTTTTAAATTTTTCTTATTTTATATCAATCCTAGTTGTATCATTATATTTTTTTTACTACGGGTTTATCAGTCAAATTTGCATGGTTATATATGTCATATAAGTTAGAGCAATGAAGGATGGAGATGGAAAAGTGTTGACTAGTTAGGAGAGTGTGAGAAGATGAAGGGAGTATTTTGAGCAGCTGATGAATGAGGGAAATGAGAAAGAGAAGGTTAGATGATGTGTAGATGGTGAAGCAGGATGTAGATAGGATTAGTTAGGAGGTAGTAAAAGCAACTATTAAGAATGTTAGGAGAGAAAGCAGTAGATTTTTTTAGCCAGATTGTTCAACAGGTTTCTGGAAGGTGAGAGGATGCCTGAGGAATGGATCAGAAGTGTGCTGGTACTGATCTTTAAGAATAAGGAAGATGTGCACACCTGAAGTAACTACAAGGGAATTAAGTTGATAAATCACACCATGAACCTATGGGAAAGAGATCAGACAGGAGTCTCTATGTACTTTAATGTTTGCGGATGATATTGTGATTTGTGGAGAGTAGGGAGCAGGTTGAGAAGAGCCTGGAGAGGTGGAGTTATGTGCTGGGGAGAAGGGGAATGAAAGTCAGTAGGAGTAAGACAGAGTACATGAGTGGGAGGGCAGTGGAGTGGTACAGTTGCAGGGAGAAGAGGCGGTGAAGGTGGAGTAGTTCAGGTACCTGGGGTCAATGGTGCAAAGTAATAGAGAGCGTGTTAGAGAAGTGAAGAAAAGAGTGCAGGCAGGGTGGAGTGGGTGGAGAAGAGTTGTATAAGTGATTTGTTATATATAAGGGTATCTGCAAAAGTGATGCTGAGCTGAAGATGTTAAGGTTTTAATTGGGAGTGATGACGATAGACATGATTAAAAACGAGTTTATTAGAGGGACAGCACGTGTAGGACATTTTGGGGACAAAGTGAGAGAGGCCCGACTGAGATGGTTCGAAAATGGGCAGAAGAGGGACATGGGGTATATCGGTAGGAGAATGCTGAGGATGGAGCCACCTGAAGGAGGAAAAGAGAAAGGTCAAAGAGGAGGCTTATGAATGTGGTGAGGAAAGACATGCAGGTAGTTGTTTTGAAAAAGACAGATGTAGAGGACAGAGTAGTATGGAGACGAATGATCTGCTTTGGCAACCCCTAATGGGAGCAGCAGAAAGAAGAAGAAGAAGATACATAAGTCATAGCACATGATAATGAAAAAAGCAATCTTTTAAACTGAATAAAATTATGGAAAATAGTTCAATTTATTCAATGCCTAAAACTAAGTTGAACTGTTTAAGTATAAAACATTAGAGAACAAAACATAAGAAACCAAAAGATAACATTGAAGCTTAAATAAAATTCCAACAAGATCTAGAAGGCAAATAAACTAAAATGTTTGTTTAACAGACCTAATAAACATAACCCTTGAATTTCATTTATTTACTTTTTAATAATTGTTTTAATGTACTTGTTTATTGTACATTGTTTTACTCATAGCTACTTAGCTGCATTAATATTAATAACAACCAAACTATTAAACAGAATTCTATAAAGCTATATGTGTTTATATTAAAGAATAGTTTTGATAGACATGTTTGTTTTCTCTGGTGAGATCATAAAAAGGTTCATACAGCATATAGCAGACATAAAGCATACAGACATCAAATGGAGCAATGATAATATCTATCTAACAGCTTTCTGCCATTCTGTGTCTTTCACAGATTTCTCCTTGAACAAATTCATCACAATGAAAGTGTTGACAAAACAAAAGTCATAGCACAAGAGACAAACAGCTCAAACATGAAGTTACACTTTACAAATGTACACCCAATTAACCCGAGATAACACTAGCCTACAGATGGAGATTAGTTTCAAGAACATGAGTATAATAAATTGCCATTTTCTTTACTAAATATAAATAATATTTTATGTGAGGAATATAACACATCATGAAGCAGAGTGTCATTACGACTATAGAATTAATTAATGAACAACACAGAATGCATTTTATTCAGCTCCAATCAGCTCCTGTTATCACTTACATTACAGCAACCACAAACAGCTGTTCTTTTATTCGCATCTCCATTTTTCCTCTTTACTTTAAAAGTTTTTAAAATATATTTTCTCAAGACTTTCCCAGTGCTTGTCTACAAAACATGGGGCCATTGCAAAAGTTTGGACATCAGAGTTATCTTTAGTTACAGTAACTTGTAACAAAAAATATATATTTTTGTATATTTTAATGTCTGCTAAAAAAATTCCTATAGAAACAATAAATAATTGGAATAAGTGCATTAATCTAAAAATATAATTTATGTCACAGTTGGAACTTCGGCCTGAGTGCTGTTATTGAACGTCTGATTAGCAAAATTAATTTTTTGGAACAGATACATTCATATCTTACAAAATTATGGATTGGGATTTCATGTTTTTCAGACTTGCCAAAGAAGAACTGCTATAAAACAAAACCAAAATATATATATAAAAAAAACTGATATAAATGTCTTATGTTGCGTTTGAAAACACCTCATGCTCAGTTATACAATGCACCACTGCACAGCCTAGACGCATTTCCTTCGATGTACATTAGCCTTACTGTCTCCTATACTATTCCCAGAAATTGAAATAAATATGTCCAAGGTTAATCTGTTTTCAGCGATATGTCTGTGCTGATGTTTACATCATGTCTCGCATCAGGTAAGATCATGACATATCATGACAGCAACAGCAAGCCATTTAGGAACTGCCAGTGTATTTAAAATCACACACAGAGGCACTTCTGACATCTCTATAGCTGTTTACTACTCATACCTAACTTAACTCAGAATAAAGCCCATGGTGAACATTTTCTGCTCTGGTGGATTCCAGTGAGGTGCTGTCATTTTTTTAAAATGCATTTACTGTCTGTAAATGTCTTTTTTTCTAAACTTATTATTATGTTTGCAATAAACCGATTTTGAAATAAAATAATTTGGTGCATAAATAATTCTTTGTTAATTCACAGCAATTTGAGACAGTCAAAAAGGGTCAAAAAGGCCAATTACATTGGCTACTACGGTTCTTGAACTATACAGTTCAATTCATTTTAATTTGTGGAATGCTTTTAACAATATACATTGCCTCAAGCAGATTTACAGAGATAAAGCAGTAATAATATAATCTATTATTTTGTTCCTTAAAGTAATTGTAAGTTTGTCCCTAATAAGCAAGACTGTGGAAAAGGAAAAGTCAAGTCAAGTCAAGTTTATTTGTATAGCGCTTTTCACAACAGACATTGTCTCAAAGCAGCTTTACAGAAATCAATAGTCAAGGTGAATGGTGTGCATTTATCCCTGATTAGCAAGCCATGGCGACTGTGGCAAGGAAAACCTCTCTGAGATAGCATAAGGAAGAAACTTTAAGAGGAACCAGACTCAAAAGTGAACCCATCCTCATCTGGGTGGCACCAAATGTCTATTCATTACAGTTGCATCATTGTTGAGGGGTGCTGTGATAGGGGCTTAAATGCATCCTGTAGTCCCAAGCCATTGTAGTAGGCTGTTGATATTAATTACAGTCCAAATCCATCCTCAAAGTTCTTCATTTGCTAAGGAATTTCATGCATCTTCATGTTGCTGATGTGGAATCAAGGATTGTTTAGCATTCTTATTGTTTCATAGAAAAGTTACAAATGCCAGATAAATTAATGTCAGTCGTGTAAAGGACATTACATGACTTTTGAATTGCTCACATTTTCTAATTTGGATGATTTATTTGTTTTGCTGTGTTGCTTGATATTTTTCATGTAACAATCATACCTTGTTCCACTTCCTTTCAAATTTTTCCCATTTTGTGGTACTTTGCCACCACATGATTACAAGATATTTTTGGGCTGTATACAGTACATAATAATTATTTCAGAGTTGACTCACTGGGCATTTAGCGAGAAACACAAAAGGGCAAAGCTTGTTCCCTCTCCAGAATTATGCTCTAGAGACCAGCTGTAAATGCTTAACAAAACATCTTAATCTATTGTAATTTTCAACTAAATGTCAACAATACTTAGGATATAATTGAGACACAACCAGTGTTGTATTTGTACATATAATAAAGCCACATGATATGAAGGACTAAACTGAAATATTTGTGGATTTGACATTTTTAATAGCACTGAGATCCCAGAAGAGTGTAGGGGTTTTTCTTGGATCACTGCTCTCGTCTATCACAAGAGACCAAATCAAAATTTGTAGAACTGCTACTGCAGAAGAAGAGCTGTCATCTAAATTCAATAATAAGAAGCAATTTTGTTTCAATGAGAAATTCCTTTCTTTTTATTTTTTACTCTTTTTTTATTTCCAGTGACTGCCCATGACAACAAATAAACAGCTTTATTTTAGGTAAATTTCACATTTACCGTGGTAATGTTCTATGATTCTGAGAAACTGTATAAAGTATATTACTATAAAACATATATGGCTGCAGTTATCGGTTATTTTAATAATCAAGTATTCTATTTATTATTCCATTGATTAATCGGATACTTTTTCTTTATTAAAGTGCAATACTAAATATACAAGAGAAAATAGGACGGGTCTCTTAAAATGAACAATTGATTTGTGTCCTTTTTAAAATGTAACATTTTTGCTGAAATTGCATACAAGAATATCTGTGAACACTAAACCCATTTAATTGCC
The DNA here is from genome assembly GCA_024362625.1 of Silurus asotus. Classification (NCBI taxonomy): domain Eukaryota; kingdom Metazoa; phylum Chordata; class Actinopteri; order Siluriformes; family Siluridae; genus Silurus; species Silurus asotus. The sequence continues at coordinate 1,815,199 of MU551677.1, read as the reverse complement.
TTTTTACATCAAAATGCAAATGCAAGTATATAAATAAAAAAATATATTTTTCTTTATGTTTAAGTTTGAAATGATGGCAAACTTTTTATATATTTTTTTGGCCTGAATCTTCTCCTTACCCCTCACTGTATTCTCTCCATTCCTCTATTTTTCATTCTTCTGTGTTACCTGTCCACAGTGGTCCAGAGTATAGCGGGTGGTATTTCAGTGATAATGGTTTGCAGGGAAATACAGAGCTCTGTGTGTAGTTAAATAGACTAATCGAAGCCTTTTTTTTGTATTTAAATTAATTGTTACTTGAGATATCAATTCAGCCCTAAAAGCAAAGAAATTTTGCTAAAAGGGTACATAGTAGACAAATACACACAAATGGCAATTTGTAAACGGACCAATTTCTTCAATTTGATGAAAATCGAATAATATTTAACATTAACAGTCACTGACATTTCATGTAATGATAAAACATGACCTTGTGACTAAACATTCATGGATTTCTGGGGTTAATTACTGAGTAAAGCACAGGCTAGACCCCCCCCAATTCTTTTTCCTTGCACAACCTTGAGGCTTTTGCAGTGCTTTTTCTTCATAATCACAATCAAGTGGAATGCTTAATTACATGCGCTGCCTAAATGTATTAAAGCAAATTTTGTTTTTACTTGGTTATTTTGGATTCAACTGTTCCACTCCATCCACAGTGCCTCATATGCAACATTGAGAATAATCACCTTGTGCACTTTGGGAAAAAAAAAAATATTTTAAGTGTTTTAATGTAGGCATATGCCACATAATGTTTTTATATTCTTCTTAAAATACCTGGCTTATTGGAACAGAAACATCGGTTACCCTCTGATCTCTCTCGACACTCACGCTATCACACACATTAAAAGGGCCGTGACCTCTGTAGCTGAGGTGAATTAATCAGATATTGTCATGTCAGAATGATTATGTGTTACAAAGCCCTGCCTGAATGTCTGCCTTTCTATATACTTAATTGTAACTCTTCCAAACAACATGCAGGGCAATTCCAAAGAATCATAAAACAGGTACAATCATCAGGAAACGGTTCGGTAAATCAGCAGTGCAACTCTCTGAGCATTACTTCACAAAGCTATAACTACAACTGAGTATTCTATATATACAGTGTGCAGTGGTTGCTTACAGGTATGTGTAACAATTAATAATTAGCTGAACAGTGATATACAATATTTGAGTAACTCAATCAACTATATCATGATTCAATATGTGCTATCCATTATATTCTAGTTTGCAATGACTGTTACCAGTTACATTTTGCACCTCTGTTGTCATTAAGGCTCAACACTCCTCAACTTGCATCTGCTTCCTGCGAGCAACTTTTTATCACTGCTGGCCTTATTTTCAGTCCAAATAGAGCTCAAATAAATATAAAAAAAATCCAGCTTTTGTTGCAGGTAAATAAAAATATTGTCCCGCTCTGACAATAAATACTAATACTAATGGATCTTTTGCTTTGTCGCATGATACTTTAATTTTATTTGTTTAACGTGCATATCAAAACTACTATCAGTATATATATATATATATATATATATATATAGGGGTTAAGGCCCTTAACATTCCCCTGCTCAGTTGTAAGTTGCTCTGAATAAGGCCATCCACCAAATGCTGTAAATAATATAAAGATTTTCTGTTTTATGTGAATGTATTTTCTTGGATTGAAATGTATGGAAGGAAAACATTTTTTTCAATGATTTTTAAAATATATTTTTGGAAAATATACAAAAAATATACAAAACAATGGTCATACAAAAAATATACAAAAAAATGGTAAAAAAATATTTATAGAAAATATATTTATGTAAATATATTGTATAATATATTTTAGCAAATATATATTTTTTGCCTATTTTTTGTATATTGTGAAATAAATGAGGTGGTTGCCTGGAATGGATCTCCAACAATCTTGAGGAGTTCTCAGAGGTGTTAAGTGCTTGCTGCTTTTCCTTTACTCTATGGTTCAACTCATACAATCTTAACTGGATTAATATCGGGTGACTGCGGAGGCCAGCACTCTTTTACTGTCCTTCTTGAAAAAAACAGCTCTTACTGTACATAACCCAGAGGTGTGTTTGGGGTCATTGTCCTGTTGGCATGCTGGTGCAAAAAGCTGTCATAGCCATGCTGATTAAATGTGTCCTTAAATTTTACTAAATCACCAACATTGTCACCAGCAAAGCACCATCACACCCCCTCTTCCACAGTAGGAACCACACTTTCTGGAACTGTCCAGCAGAGATGGCAAAAGTACACCCATTCTTTAGTCAATTAAAGGTGCAGATACTTATTTTTTAAAAGACTCTGGTAGAAGTACTTTTTTAGTGTCACATTGATAACTGTGCATCACATCATATTAATATATTAATACAAAAGACATGATTGAATGTATCCAGGCTGAACAACCAACATATAGAACACAAGCAGAGAAAAATTGATAGTGATCAGGAAGGCCTCTCTTCTCAGTCATGTTTACATTGCTAACTTCCTCTGTCTCATCCACGTTAGCCTTATATGTCTTGTTGCTTTCTGCCTTGCTTGTTGTTAGCTTCATAGGCCAGCCTACGTCTGTGGTGTGAGAGCCAGGAAATGATACACAAGTGGTAGATTGGAAAAGAAGTGCAATAACTAGAAAAAGGTTGATGGGCTGAAAACAGGGGGCAGTAAAAAGAAAAAAATTCACCAAATAGATTAAAACTAAAGTAACAAGTCTGGTTTAAAGTAGAAGAAGAAAGTACAGAAATTTGTGTAAAAAATGCAATAAGTGAAAGTAAAAAGTTGTACAAAGAATAAATAGTGAATTAAAGTACTGATACCAGAAAAATCTGCTTACAGATTTTTAAATGCTTACAGATTACCAAATAAGTCTCTTCTGCTTTTTGTTCCTTTAAAGTAATGGTTTCATTGGCACAATTCGTCCATAAAGGCCTGAAGCATTTATGTAAATTCTGAAACTGTTTGTTCTAAAAAAAATCTATCCTTGAAGGCAGAGGTAGGTCTGGGTCTTCTTTCCAGGGTTGATCCTCATAAGAACCATATGTCATCATGGCGTTTAATTGTTTTGAAGACTGCACTTGAGAATACATTTAAGTTTTAAGTTTTTAAGATTTGTCAGATTGACTGGCCTCCAAATCTTGAAGTAATGAAGTGTCTTCTCTCTTTACTTAACTAAGTGTTGCTTGCCATAATATGGATTTGTACAGTAGTTATAGTACTACATGACACTGTACCATGTATAAAACTGTTGAACAGTGTCCTTATAATGTGCCACTTTTGGGTGAAAGCTGTGTAGCTTTTTATTGATAATAATGAATCATTGATTAATCATGATATTAAACAAAGGGAATCATTTTATCGTTAAAGTAACAATGTTTATATCCTTATTACATTTTTTCCATAAATGAAAAAATGGCCATGTGTGAACACAATTTACATTGACCATGCACCATTTTGATTAAGAGCCAGTGCTACAAACATTTAAACCTTCCCTCCAGTTCAGTCTTAGTTACATATTTTTCAAAAAACAATGGAGGTTGTTATTTTGATCATATGCCAGAAGAAAGAGATGATGTTTCTGTGTCTTGTTTTTGACAGAATGCAGTCATGTCCTATAACTGGGATTAGTGAGGCAGAAAACCATTCAAGAGGTGAAGGAAAAAGTGATCAGGCTCTTCCATCTCCATAGCAACTGTGCTATCTAACAGGAGACATCAGACAATGTTGGAAAATATAGTTTTGAGTAAACTATGCTTACTCTGTTTGTACACCTTTGAATATGTACTTTTTGTGTTGTTAAATGCAAATACCACATTTAAGCTAGTTTTAGAAATGTACAAAAAACCAGCAAGCATTAATATGTGTACCCAAGCACCAGAGTATACTGTACATGTGATGTTTAAGCTATATTACATAATTTACAAGGAATTACACTTCCTGTTTCAGCATCCTTGAATGTAAAAATAAATTTTAGTTTTAAAATTAGTTTTTTACAAAAAAATTAAATTTAGCATAATAGATGTATGATGTCATGTGGACCATCTAGTCGCATAAATTAAAGGGTTGGTTCACTTCACTTCCAGTTGGTTGCACTAAATCAGTGATTCATGTTAAAACATAGATTTGTGGTTTGAACAACAAATTTCCCCAATTTCTTTTTTGCCATGTGTAGCCAGTCAGTTTAGCCCCAGACCAAAGCCAAATTAAATTTTGTGCCAGAACTGTATGACCCACAGTTTTGATGTTTTATGTTTTGTTTTATGAGCTTAAAGTGGGTCTTCTTCATTATTTGTCCTTGGTCCCTAAAAAATAATAATGCAATTATTAAACACAAAATAATTAAACGCTCATTATTCTGAAATTATGTTCACAATGAAATCAATTTACTTCACATTACTTGACAGAATGCCAGAAGACGGAAGCGTGTCAAAGTTTTCTTTGGCCAATGCTGTGAGCACTAATATGCACTAAAATGTTTTCTGTCTCATTAAACCATGCACAAAAAGACCAGTCCTTTCACCTATCTTACAAAAATCCTACAGGTTCATTAACCTAATCAATTAACCATAACTGCACTTTTGTTTTGGAATTTACACATCAATGATTCTTTGTTTGATCCAACATTTGAATGGATAATTCATTACTGAGCTCAGGATCGACCCACAGACCCCCTGAGCTGTAATGTGGCAAAGGCATTTCCTTCGCACATGTGCTAACAACCCAATACTGCCTGTTGCATTAATTAGGTTTAGATCAATGCAAATTGTATATAATCAGTCCACATATCAGTATGTTCCTGAAGGTTCCTGGAAGGAATCTGTAACTTCCTGGAGCAATTCTGACTGTAATTTCTTAAATGTCTAGAATGCCTAATTATTCGATTCTTGCTTGTTATTTCAGCATGAAAGTTGATTTGCATTTTGGGGAAAGAGCAAGCTTAGGTTTAGTGCCACAATGTTAACAAACGTACAGCAATTTTTGACCAAATAGAAAAAAATTATAATAAGGTACTTTAATAATTGTTTTAAAAATATAACACAAATGACATCAGTAATATATCAAGCAGTAAGTAAGTAAGAAATATTTATTCACTATTTAAACTGTTTTCTTAATTAAGGACAGAATTTTGTAGATAATATTTGTTGAAACTGTGTTGAAACATTTAAACTAAAATCATCATCTATGAACTCAATTCTAAGAGAATAATACGTTTTTAGTTTATCACAGTTTTGTATTCGTATTTTATTTGTAAAATGAGGTCAATAGATGTAGCAACCCTTTGCATCGATATATGAACAGATTCTCCACACAGGTGTAAATGATTTATTTTGGCACGTCGTTGGTTCACAAGCCATCAGCTTCAATGTGAACCATCACCACCATGAAGTTTAAATTAAAGAAAGGAAGACACAAAAACATGCACACAATACCAGCTAACAAAAAAGGGCACATGCAGTGGATATGCGCATCACCAAAATTCCCCTGCTAAATCTCATAACTAATGCAGGGTCCTAAGCACAAACGCACCCCAGTAACATAAAAAGCAAAGGATTAAGGGAATGATAACCTTGTGGCACTTACAGTACATGCATAGTGAGAAAAATAAGATCAATTCTTTGACTGGACTTTTTTTTTTTACCATGACTGGACTAACCTACACACTGCCAAACCCCTTGTACTGTCGGTAATAATTGATTTGCTTGAACTGGGGATTTTCATCTCAGGTCCCTGGCATTTTCCCCACATTCAGAATTTCTAAATTAACACCTCCAAAGGTGCTTCATGTTTTCTTTTTATAGGAACAGTGAAAACCCAAAACTCAACAGAGTGTTTGAGACTGAATGCTGAGAAATAGGAACAAGAAACTGATTGAAATTTTAAACAGACTCACCTTTTCCTGAGTTTTAATAGGCAAGTATTCAAACCTAAACTTCTGAAATTTTAGGGATTCCTGCTGCAAGAAGAAGATGCTACAGTCCTGCTCTAATTAAAACAGAAAACTTGATAAGCTTGACACGTTTATTTCCACTGAATTTGTTATCTGAAGTAAATTTAAATTTTATTTGAGTACACATCTACAGTAAAAACAATAAGGTGTAAATGTACCAATTGGGTGTTTAAGTGAAAAAAACAAAAACAAAAAACAAAAAACTAGGGATGCACCGAATATTCGGCCACCGAAAATGTTCGGCCGAAAATTGCCCAATAGTGCATTTTCAGTTTTCGGCGGAAAGACTTTGATCACCGAAAAAACACGGCCGAAACTGTTTGTTGTGATGACGCAAACAGAAACCGCTGCCTGCACGTGCATGTCTAAAACAACATGTCTGCAGTGTGGACGTATTGCAGTATATCTGAGAAAGACCCACGGATAGCGATTTGCAAAACATGTAATGCCGAAATTCCGCCTGAAAAAACTTTCTCTTTGTCAGGTTTAATGTATCACCTGAAATCCAAACATCCCGATCGCTATGCTGAATATGAAAGAAACGCGGCACAGTAAAGCAAAACCCCTCCGAGCATGCGCACTCCGTCTGTGGTGGACATTTTTTAAAAGGCGGGAAAGTTTCCCAGTGATAGTGTTGTATTGTTGTATCTTTAAGCAGTTGCACTTGTTCTGAATGCACTTTTTATGAAAGAACATATTTAATTTTACAACCTTTCAGCAGGCCAGAGGGCCTTTACATTATTATTTAATGTACACATGAGTGCATTTAAGTTAAACATTTAAGTTTAAATTTTAATTAATTTTATCCTGTGCATTGTTGCAATGTGCTATAAATCAATATTTTCATTATTTGTAACTGATTTATTCTTTGAAACTTTGATATAAATTTATGCAATTGAAATGCCTTGATTTTAGTAGGTTTAGTACACAGTCATAGCTTGTCTCAGCCCAGGAAAGAGCTTGTTCGAAACTTCCAGACCAGTGAATACGAGCGGTACCACTGAATAACAGCCTCTGTGGAGCAGTGCAAATTATGAGTCTGCATCTCTGGTGAGTAGGTTGTATTTTATTAAGATTTTTATGTTTTGTCATGTTATTAGCCAAATGTCGATTCTAAACTGCTGTGGTAGTGTAGAGGTTTGGAGTCTTTAACTGGGTTTCTTGCTTTAGTAAAATGGTTTTCACCCTCCATATGCAAATTGACTCTCTCTTTCTGTAATGCCACGTGTTGTTATATTGCGGTTTTTATATAGTATTGATGGTTTCTATAATTGTGACATGAAAGTGGTGGTATTAAGAGGTGGATTAATTTAGGTAAGTCCCCACTGAAGGCCCAGGTACCAAATGCATGGCCTACCACTGGTGAAACATGATTACACTTTTCTTCATCTGATTTGTGGTTTCTCTTTTTCTCGTCCTCCCATCTTCTACCAATTATGCTCACAGGTGCTGATTGTAATATTTATTGTGTCCCTGAGGCTTTATAACGATGCCAATTGGCAATGCTGTGTACCAAAGAGGTTAGGGCTTCGCATTTAAAGGAAGGAGATGAGATACAGAGAAAAGAGAGAGTGAGTTGTTTCTATTCAGGAAGTTTTGTTCCCTGAATCTGCCTTTGTTATGTCTTTGAACATCTTTTTGCTCTCTTCACTGCTGTATATCTGCCACTAGCTTTTGTATTTACCCCAACCCTCTTCTTCTCTCTCAACCATGACTCACATAAATGTCTTACAAACACTAAGGGTTAAGGCCACCCACTATATTTTGTTCAGGTTAGCACTGGTTATTCAGAATAATCATTTTTTGCTTTTAATTTCTTGAGCACCATCTACTATTCGATGTCCACTGCATGGTTGGGCGATATGTCACTATATTCTCTGGATAAGGGTGTCTACTGAATTCCGTTAATGTAAATGTACTACACACTTCTGTGATACATGATTCCACTTAATTACTGCTTTTCTACATTATTGGTATTGCCATTTGTTTCCTGATATTTTTTGTTCGTGCATACAGTACTTGCTCAAAATTCTTTTGCTGTTGTATTATTCATTAATTTATTATTCATTCAGTAAAATAAGCTATTGCACATTCTCAGCATGGTACTTCTCTTTTACCCCTAGACTAATAAGAGGAATGTAACAATTACTAATGTACTAAAAGCCTCTAGAGGAAATTGTCACCCAAAACAAAAACATTTTAATATACACTAATGTACAAAATGCAGTGCAGATTTTATGCCCACAACAATGCAATTTAATTAATTTCAAAGAAGCAAAGAACTGTGCACGGAAATTATTATGTGCACACATTATTATTCTAAGTATTTGAGATAAAACATTTACAAATCTGCTTCCTACTACAATTTATAAAATTACAATATATGATAATAAATAGAAGTGGAATCATCAAAGCAAGTACAATGTTTCGGATGAATTAGATTCAACATGATAATTGTTATCAGGACATGAAGGCGCTGACTGATAAGAAATTAATTAAGTTAATATCATTCATTTTTAATTAGGAAAGTTTCAATAAAAATCTAAACTTTCTTACAAACATAAAAGTATGTGGAAATCAAAGCACTTTTAGGAGTGTAGCAACACAAAGTTGGGAAAACATTTTCTATTATTAAATACTGAAAATAGTTAGATAATCAGGTGAAACTCTTTCTGTTTAGTTTTTGGTTGAATATGGCATGTTTTGCTTTGCAACCTTTGAAAAAGGTTAGTCTTCTGTCATTTGCCCAAATAATTCATGTTAAAAAATTATTCTTGACTGTCTGTGTGAAATAGGTGGAATTTGTTAGTTCTGATTGGCATATTTGACTTTATAATATCAATTTTAAAGTCTTACAATTTTATGGTTTTAACAACAAATAATTTTTTCTAAAAAGTTAAATTTTTGCTAATTTCCTGACCAATGATTCGCTGTTAAGACTATTCGAATCTTAACATTTTTTTCTTGGCCTAATTTTTTGCCCAGGTATGAATTACTCTCTATAGCAGCATTGTTAAGGGGTTATGAGGTTTATTCAGGGTCACAACTTGCCAGCTCAGGGCTGAAAATGTGATTTAAGGCATCCATAGAAATCATAAAACAACCTGCTGCACTGAGGGGAAATATGTACCAGTCCAGGAACACTCACATGGTTTTCAATTCCTCCCCTGATATTTTTCCTTTCATACTGTTGTTTTTTATGATTTTTTTCCCTTTTTTCATTTATTTCTGTCTTGTTCATACTGCTCTCAAACTGAATCTCCTAGTCAGCATCCTGTCATCCATTTTCTCAATTACAGTGATTAATATGATACTTTTGTGTTCAGAAATAAAGGTCTCCCTGTGGTCGGTTTTTCCAGTGGTGACCAGCATGGGGTATCGCACATGTCCACTCAAGGGTAATAGAAAGGTAGACGTTAGACATTTTGCATTGTGAGAACAAGATCCAAAATGTCTGCCTTTTATACTGTAAACAATATATATTGGTTATGCATTTGTCTATAATATAGATTTCGTTAGTAAAATGTCTCGTTCTGGTAATCGAGAAACACGACCATTTAAAAACCAACTTAGGAATTCCATGTCAACAAAGTATTACTTGAAAATCCTCAGGAAAAACTTTTTTCTGAACCAAAATGTAGATGTCTAGTAAAGATTTAAAGATTCATTCAAACATCTGTGTGCTCAGTGGGGCAGGTAATGCTAAACGCCCACTGTCACAGGCTCCTGAACTCTCAATTCAGTCTGTAATAGTTTTGCACTCTTTCCCAGCTAGCATTACAAATTGTTTGGGATAGAAATCATGCAACTGACAGTGTAACAGCATGCCTCTGTCAGCTAAATCACAATTGCAGTTAAGTGTAGTGAAGTATACAAGTTAAAATGATACAAATGCAACATTTATTGTTAGATTGCTAATAATTATATGTCTTTTATCACTGCTGAATGAAAGACATACTGACCTACAGCATCTCAGTGTGGTGGAAAAGAAGGCCCTCAGAGCTAGAAATCAGATCAGATAAACACACAGCTATCTGTGCTGGAGGACACCTTAAACACCTGCTGTCTCACTACAGTGACCTGTCTCAGACCACAAGCATCTTCAGAGACACATCCTACCCCAGGTCATAATCTCCCAACAATGCTCCTTTTTAAGTAGTGGTTTTGGCAAAACTTTGATTAATACAGAGAGCTGAGAAATTTTCTACAACAATCTGAACCACATTTTCTGACACAATGTATTAGTGTGTCATTTCATCATTTACTATTCTAATTAATGACATTGCTATACAGTGCCAATGCTGCAATTCTGATACTTGTGTTCTGCCTTGCTGGTGAATTACAAAGTGGTTTCAAAAGGTATTCAGACTAGTTTTGTAACACCCAACAAACAGCATGACAAGGCTGCACGCAAAGTCACAGGGAGATCGGACTTTTATATTATTCTGTGTACATTGAGAGCTGTGCAACTGGTGCTATTCTGAACATGTGCCTTACCACATCAGCGATTTCACCATGGACAACAAGTTAGAACAAAGAGTTTGACGATGAGTTGATCGAGGTGTTTTGAGTATCACACGCACTTCAAGAGTGGAAGAACATTACTGAAAGATGACGAGAGATCAGGAAGATCTTCAGTGAACTGAACTCCTGAAAAGAATGATAAACTTGTGCATGATTATGGGAGAACAATTCATAGCATTGCTGCCATAGTTGGTCATACTGAACAGTCCAGGCAAGCCTCAAACATGCGCCATGTTGCTGCCAAGTTCGTACCCAGGTGCAGAAGAAACACTGTGTTAAAGTTTGCCAAGAAATCCGTCAGCAAGCTGTGGATGACCAGTTATTCGTGTTAAGGATCATTATTGTTGAGGAAATTCGGGTGTACTGGTACGACCCTGAGGCGACGCAACAGTCTCAGTGGCCAGACCGTCAATAGCAACTTATACTGCCAGGTTTTAAGACATTTGAGGGAGGACATTTAGCCAAAGTGACCAGATCTGTGACGCCTATTCTCTAAACTTTTTGAAGCCACCTTCATATGCGGATGAATCTTGTTGTTAATTAAAAGCTTTCTGACTTGACTTAATTAAAGAAAGAAAGAATGAAACTGAAAGTGAGAAAAAGCTGAGAAATCTGAATCCGAAGGCTTGTTTTAAAGAAACCAATCTATACAAGGATTATGTATTTCATAATAATGGACTAAATGAGGATACACTGACTGTGGTCAGTCGGTAGGGTTTTGTGATCTTTTTTACTCTAATCCCACATTTCCAGGCCAAGAGAAATTGTGTTTTATGTAAGTTACTTTTATATGCACAAAACATAATCGTTGTAAAACATAGGATGTATTTTGTGAATCTCCTTCTCAAAAACATCCTGAGCAATAAGAAAAAAATTATTCCTATATTATATAAGTTAGACAGGAACATAAAAAGAGAGCTATCACAGATGCTCTCAGAAATCCGGACATGTGAAGAACTGAACTTTAAACCATGTAATACAAAAAGGTTTCTACCAAGCTGCATGCTTGAACTAAAGGGTATTGCCTTAGGCGATCCTCTTTTCAGTGGATAATTTCTGGATAAATACCCTAAAGAGGAATCGGTCATGCTTGCTAATGCTTCTCGATCAGTAATTTTTTTTCCATCCACAGGAGAATGCTCTAAAATGCTCAAGTATCCCAGAATGACTCCACTTCTCTGTAGAACTTCATTTATTAAAATGGCATGTCTTGCTATTAAATTAGCAATCTGCATGCAGGCAAAGCTTTTTTGGGTATTGAATGCAAAGAAGTGCATTTATTCAAGTGTATATGCACATTGTATTGCAACGATGCAAAGACAAATGTAATGTGACACTGCTGAAGGAAAATGAACCTGTTGGCACATGTCTAAAGCCTTATGACGTGTCACAAATTTAATGCAAGCCAAGAAAAGGAAAGAAAGAAAAGGTAGTTTAAGAATGAAAATCTTATCAAACTAAAGACTATGGAAACAAAGTACAACCAAAAGCATGGAAAGAACTGTTCACATTTGCATTTACATTTACATTTGCAGCATTTAGCAGATGCCCTTGTCCAGAGCGACGTACAAAAGTGCTTAGAGTCTTTAGCAATTAATATATCTACATTGGTACACTAGATTTTGAATCTGATACAAATACAAACAAAGTGTGAACAGCAAATGAGTGGAACAACAGAAGAAGTAGTAAAAAATACACAGCACAGTTCACTCTGGTGGTTTGGCGAAAATTTGTGTATGATGGACTTCACAGTGTGCAGCACAAGTAAATTTCAGATGAAAAGATAATTTACTGGTGTTGACTATCAAAATTTTCAGTCTAAATTGCTGCTGCATGAAAACCATTTATAGGCCCACTTTATTTATTTATTAAAAATGCCTTATATTTACATTTCTCATATTTGAATTAGTTTCTCTTTTATTTATTAATGCTTTATTCTCATTTATTTTGCTCGAAATAAGTAACTCTACATAAAATATTGTGCTTACAAGAATGTACTGCTCAACTTCAGATTATACTGCCAGTATAATCTAAAGTAATTAAAAGATTGTTTTTATGCTGCCATTACCTGTGTAATGAGATGTCACTGTCCAGTGGCTTCAGTTCTCTTACTGATACACTTTATATCAGGAAGGCCATGCAAGCATTAAAAGCTCCTCGTATAAAGGCATTCTTTCTGATCCATTACATAAGCAATAATCGAGAAAATTAAATATGTAAATACAGAAAATGAGGTCACCTGAATTTTAGTATGAGATTGTCTATAACTGTGCATATTTATACAGATAATTTCCTGTATTGGAGAAGCGATGGTTGCAAGGTTTTCCTACAGTATTTCTTGAGCAAGTTTTGTCATTAGATGGTGATCAGTGCAGCTTGTGTGTTTGAAGATCACAGCGTTTACTTCAGAACTTTGTTTTATTTCTCTCTATTTCTTTCTGATTTAATTATAGTTCTGAGTTAAGTCTGCGATAAAGGACCCATTATCAGCTTTTATTAATTATTCAATTTCATGTAAAAAATTAAAGATTAATGTTCAGATTTCCTTTTTTTCATCACCCATACAAATTTTACAATAATAACATTTTTATTACTTTCAAGGCTTTTACACGTACAGCATTTGGCAGATGCCCTTAACCAGAGCGATTTCCATTTATCTCGTTTATATAACTAAGCAGCTATGGGTCAAGGACCCAGAAATGGCAGCTTTGAGTTCACTGGGATTTGAACTTCTGATATTTAGAGCCAAAGGCCAGTGCCTTAACCACTAAGCTTCCACCTCCCTTTTCTTATAAAATTGTTTAGTAGACAAAAAATCTTTGAAATGTCTTAGCATAGTAAATCTTTGTCCTACAAAATCCTTCCCAGGAGCAGGAAAGCTCTGTATATAGGCAAGCCTGTGCTAGCATTTCAGCAGATAATGTTTGCCCACTGTTGGCCATTCACTTGCTTGAAAACCATGCTTTACATTAAATTAGGCTTGTAATGATTCATAATTAATGATTAATGGTAATGGGTTGCTCCATGCATTAACTAAGGGTTGTAAAGGGTTAATCATATGCGCGCACTCGCAAAAATATTAATACAATTATACTTGCATTTAAAATAAGTGTCTCCACTAACAAAAATGCAGCTTGTCAATGACCCAGAAAGCACAAAACCATTCTGTGCAAGACTTTTAAAATGTGCATTTATCTTTGACTGTTACTGTAGAAACAAACTATTCTCTGTAATCACGTGAATTTTGATTAGATGTATCAACCTTTGAATCCAGCAGCATTTTTATATGTGTGGGTTATGAAACAGATTTTATTTGCTGTTGGTTTATTTAAGGTCTTTAACCAGATCAGCAGCTTGGTGTTGGTTTTACTTTTGACAATCCTTAAATGCGAGGCCAGGTCTCTTCTCTTAAGATTGACAGAACAGAACATTCAGTTACCTTTTAGAAACAGCACTTTGGGAACCCTTCTGCGTTTCCACGCTTCCCCACTCTGAATCACGTGTAATCGTTTCAATGGAAAAGCGTGACGTCACCGGCGGCGTGACGTCACGACCAGGAAGCTATAAAAGCACATGCTGTTGAGACATCACTAGCTCATGTTTGCTCAGGAAGTGCTCTGTGTGTGTCTGTGTTTGCTTGTATTAGTATCCTGTAATATATAAATAATAAAAAAAGAAGGGGTAAAGGTTATAAAGGCAAGCTGTCTTTCAGGCTATGCGTGGCTTGTCTGGGAGCGGAGCTTGCTCGGTTGGCTCTTGAGTGACCGCATTCAATGCCGGTACTCTGCTCCAGGACATTGCTCTTTAAGGAAGCTGCTTGTGATTCTGGCCTTGCTTCCACTGAGATGAAGCGGCGATGGACGTCATGGAGATTGCAAATGGATCTGGCAGATAGTTTAAAGATGGGCCTGTCCCTTTCTTCTGCCTCATCTGCCAGATCCAGTGCTCAGAAGCACACCTTTTGGCAGTTTCTTCCGCCTGCGCTCTACCTCTCTTTATCTGAGGAGGGGGAGAGCATGGACATTAGTGATCTCGTGGAGGACACACTTCCACAGCTACTCCTGTTTGAGGAGCTGCTGGAAGTAGTGACTCGTGCTGTTGCCAAACTTGATGTCACTTGGCCAACTGATAAGCAGAAACTGTGCCCTCTAAGCAAGCTGGACGAATGTTTGCTATGACCTACATACCCACCTCCAAGGTAGAGGCCTGCCTTTTTCACAGACCTGAACACTGAGGTGACCAGGTCATGGAATAACCCTTATTTGGCCTGTCTTTTCAGCTCCAACGTTTCTCTCTATGCTATGTAGTAGGGCTGGCTGGATATCTCTCTCCGAGTGCTGCATCGTCCCTTAAAGCCCCAGTCGTGCCCAGCAAGCTTCTAAAGACTACCTCGGCTTTGGTGGGCAAGGCTTAAATGGAGGCAGGTCAGGCCGCCGACTGCCTGCACACCATGGGTGTGTTCTATTCTTTCTTTCTAAATCTCTGGAACTAAATCTTTTTAACCTACTGTCTGTCTATCTCTTGCAGAACCTCCATGATCCGAACCAGTCTGGCTTCAAAGCGGCACATACCACAGAGATGGCCATTTTGGCTGTCACTGAGAAACTACATGCTACTTGATCAGCCAAGCTGTCATCTGTACTCATCCTCCTTGACCTTTCAGCAGCATTTGACACAGTCAACCACAAGACTCTCCTGTCTACCCTCAGGAGCCTCAGTATCCGTGGAGCAGCATGGGAATGGTTTTCTTCCTACCTGGAAGGTCGCTCATACCAGTTAACATGGAGGGGGTCCACATCTGCCCCACGTAGACTCTCCAGTGTTGTCCCACAATGCTTGCTTCTTGGTCTCCTCCTTTCTCCCTCTATACCCACTGTTAAGTCATATTCTCACATGGGTTTTCTTATTACTGCTATGCAGATGACACTCAATTAATCTTTTCTTTCCCTCCCTCAAATGCTACAGCTGCCGCTTTTATCTCAGCATGCTTGACGGACATATCTTCTTGGATAACTGCTAATCAGTTCAAATTTAAACCCAGCAAAAAAGAACTGCTGATCATCCAAGGTGATTCATCTCCAGGTAAAGATCTCTAAATAACTCTTCATGACTCACGCCTCTCCTCTTCAGCCACTGATCGCAACCTTGGGGTAACTATGGACAATCAACTGTCCTTCTCCTCACATGTTGCTAATGTGGCTCGTTCTTGTCGATTTCTTCTCTACAATATCCGAAGGATTCGACCATTTCTGTCCACACAGGCTGCCCAGATGCTTGTTCAATCTCTTGCCATTTCGAGACAGGACTACTGCAACTCTCTGCTGGCAGGTCTAACTTCGTCCACAGCAAATGATCCAAAACGCAGCTGCGCGACTTGTGTTTAATCTGCCCAAAATTAAAACACTGATGCTTGCCTACAAGGACAAAAATGGACCAGCACCATCTTACCTCACACCTCACACTGCACCATGCTGTTTGAGATCCTCCACCACTGCTCAACTGGTACCACCTTTTCTCCCGGTAAGAGGTAAGTATACTTCAAGGCTCTGCTCTGTTCTGGCATCGAAGTGGTGGAATGAACTTCCCCTAGATATCCGAACAGCAAAGTTCCTGACTATCTTCTAATGACAGTTAAAGACTTAACTCTTCCTGAAACACTAAAACTTTCCTAAACTTTTATTTACATTTTCCATGTTTATCTTGTTTAAAAAATACAATAATAATAATTGTAGGCTAATTTATCTTAAGTTTGTAATCTAGTGTTCCAATGAAAGTTATTCATTGCTAGAGATTTAAAGCACTTTTGTACATCGCTTTGGACAAGGGCATTTTCTAAATGCCACAAATGTAAATGTAAATCTTAACCAACCAACCTGCTGTGAGAGCTGGATGAGCTATTTAGGCATAGTGTGGGATTAGACTATTATGCGGGCACAGCCGTCTCCTGCACGAGTCGAGTCCATCCTCACGGCCGTCAAGGAAGTGATAGAAGGCCAGCTGAAAAGTAAAACAAGAAATTAATGGTCTTATGTAGTTGTTGCTAGAAATCTTATAGGGGCAGTTTCTAAGCTTTTGGAAATGAAATATATTCAGAGCAAAGTGTCATTTATTTGTATTTCGTACAGTTGCACTGGGCTTGCTGGGCATTGAAAAGCTTGTGATGAGTTACAGTACATGCATTTCTAAGACATGAATAAAAACATATAAACATAAATATATTGAGATATTATTATGAGGTTTAAAAATAAAATAAAAATAGGACAGTGAAAGGTGTAAGTTATGTAAAGTGACAACTGCTACTAAATAGTGTTAAACAGTAAATATTTACTATGTAATATTACTGCTTAATCTTTACTGTACTTAGCCTGTACATTTAAAAGAGCCTTTGGACATGCAAATGCAAGTAGGAGGAGTAAAGAAATTATGTGAAACAAGCAAGTGGTTGAAAGTAAAAGATAATAGAAACCAATCTGTGACTGATAGGCCACTTATTTGTGTGTGTGTGTGTGTGTGTGTGTGTGTGTGTGTGTGTGTGTGTGTGTGTGTGTGTATGTGTGTGTGTGTGTGTGTGTGTGTGTGTGTGTTTGTGTGTGTGCCAGCATTAAGATAAAAGGTACTGCTGCAGTAGTACTGTAATAATCTTGATCATGTTCCATGTAGCCCTCTTTTCTGGAATCATTATTTATCAAGCTCACAATAAAGGACCATTTAAGAATTAATTAGATTTAAAAAGATTTCCACCCTAATGTCACCCCTAGGTATTATAAATTCAATTACATGTCTTATTAATTTCATGGTTGGCAGACTTTTTCATGTAGGCCATTACTGTTGTTACTGTAATACTGGGTCTAAAAAAAAAACACCACCCAGACACAGATTTATCTAAATTGATATTTTCATTATAAATAAGTGTATTTTTACTATATGTAAATAAAACCCCTACCTAAGTTATAGTTTGAAACTCAATTTCTGAGAAGGACACAATTTGAAGTTCATTGTCCTGTTGTCGTTGATTTTCTGGGCCAAATTCAAATCTGGTTCCCTTACAGAGTCAGTTTAAATGCCACTATGGTCTAATCTTTTCAAGATGTTTTGCTATTAGCTTAGAAAATCTAAGAGGTTTTCAAACTATTTGTATGTGTTCGGACCTTGAGCTTTTTTGCTAGATTTTGCCATTGAATTATTCGATAATGTTCCTGACATACTTCTGATGATGAAGGGTTATTATCCTTTGCTTCTGAATTAAAAATTGATTTGGGTTTCATTGTTGTTTTTTATTCTTTGAGCATGACAAAGCTCTCAATTAAGGTTGTTTCAGAAAATTTGGGGATTTTAGTAACATCTAAAATATTATAGACAGCACAAAAAGAATGTGAGACATACATGAAAGGTTAATAGAAATGCTATAGTAATGACAATTTAATATTGACAAGAACAATATGTACATTATACTTGTATATATATTTGACATTACTTAGAAAAATCTCTGCAGGCGTAATGCACCCTTTAAACAAGTCACCCTTTTAACTATGCCAAGATAAAAAATATAAGTGAAAAAACCTGACATTCTCTGCAGATAGCATGATGTTGTTTGAGAGGTCAACTAGCACACTGCCAAATTGCTACTGTTGTGTCCTTGAAGAATAACCATAACCCTCAGTTGCTGTAGAATACTACAATATACTGGAATATATGGCATGTTTTTTTGTGCAACCTGCATGTGCCCTAACAAGCATGATTTCTGAAAGCCTTTTATCACAGACAGCTAGTCTCCAAATGAGCGCGGTCAAAATCAGTCCTCCTCCAAGTAAAAGGTCAACTCTCTCAAACATCCAGAGTTTCAAAAACACCAACGTTTCTACCTGACCAAAGGAGACAACCACATACAGGGAATTAATAATATACCTGACAGGAGAATCTAAAAGTTCAGTGAATTTTAAAAAAAGAAGCTCAATGCCATTTATTTATGATATTGTAAAGGTGAATGTAGGCTTACTGAGTATTTTTGTCTTTCTGTTTATTGTATGTGATTAACCTTTTTCCTGCAGGAAACTAGATAATTTTTGTAAAGCATGCATAGATTCATCTACTAGATCTACAGTATATGATTTCACATTTTGTTGTGATGACACATCAGGGTATGCAAGGTATGTATGCAGTTAAGAAAATCAGAAGAGTACCTGGTGTCTTGTGAGTGTCTATATACTGTATAGTCTCATGAAAGATGCTGGTCCCTATTTTAAAAACCCTATAGAGACATTACTAAATACAGCTCTCCAGGTCATGTAACAGTTGCTGGTTTTCTTTCCTACTCAGTTTCGTACAATTACTTTCCATGATAATATAGTGATGATAATTTTAAATATTTTACTTCTGATTTGATTTTGTAAACCTAGGGTCAATTTATCATAGCCAATCTACTTGTTAGCATTTTTTTAGACAATGGTGGGACCAAGGTGAATTTACAACACAGTAACTGGAGTTAAATAAAATCAAACTCACGAACTTGGAACTTCAATTAATTTATGATGTCAATCAAAGAATTCTACTGACTTTTAGGTCATGCATTATCTACATTTCCCTGAAAAGTTTCTTGACAACTCTGAAGCATGATGAAACTGTGTCACCCAGAACAGACACATATTGCCATCTCTTTAGTTACCCAGTAGAACTTATGGAGCAGAGACATTTTAACCAATTTGATCCAGTGTGACCTGAATCCCCTTGGCCTAAACCATGTGCATAAAATCATGTTGTCCTGCACACTCAGTCATGCAGTTTGATCAAATAAATTGAAGGCACTGGCTTTTTTATAATAGATATTAGAAAAGTCAAAGCTACATGCATAAATGAACGAAGAAATACATGTTTTTCTGTAAAAAGTAGAAATAATGTTTCAGTTTTAGCCTCATGAAATGACCCCAATTTTTATTTTTATTTTTTTGAATTGATTGCGTTACAGATTTCCTGTGGATTTTAAATAAAGGTAAATTGTGTGTTTTTGTGCAAATTCAACATAAAAGAAAAAACAAAAGTATAAGTGGTTCATGAAAAAGCTGAACAGTTGTTGAGAACTGTTTTGGATGGCCTTTCCTTAGGATGTCTAAGTTGGTTTAAAAAGACCATCTTAAAAATGTCTTTGTAAGTATATCTGCAACCAAATCAATTTCTTTTCCTCTGTAAGCCATTGTGAAATGAAAAAACAGCTATTAAATTTACATTACACAATTTTTGTAGCTTGTGCAGTTTGCTACAGATGCGGTTTGCAAGCTCTGACTAGTGCACTCTATGACTATTCAATTAAAGAATGAGAAAATTTGTTATGCTGATGTATTGTCCCGGTGTCACCAACTCACCATCTGATTGGTTAGAGCTTGTACCAATTATAGACAAGTAGCTTTATAATTTCAATTGGCAGACCACTATTACATATAAATAATCGACATGCAAGGAACTTGAAATGATTAAACATGTCATTGTCTTTTTAACTTAATTTAAGAAGCTGAATTCATGAATACTTTTTAATGAATATGAAATTCAAGATGTTAAAACTGAATGAAAAAGTATGTAGATTAAGAGGTTAATTGATTCAGGTAGGTCACCACTGAAGGCCTAAGTGTAAAATACATGACCTGCGACCGGGATTTGTCCAATAATTGTTTTTGGAAGCTCTCTGTTGGAGTGATTGACGTGAATTGAAGTGATTGATGTGAACTGAAGTCATTAAAGTGTAATTTTATTGAATTTACATGTCAAACAAAAGGAAACTATTAAAGCTAGAGTGCAAAGAACAAAGAACTTAACTGGAGCTGGTGAAACGATGAGCACACGGAAGCACGGGAGCAGTATGGAGTTAGTTTGTGGGGGCGTGGCTGGTGGTTCTCTGACAGCTATGGGGTGTGTCCACATAACTATTCTATTTAATTCACAAACACTTTTATTGTTGATGTTTTACAAATAGGCTTTTAATTTCCTCACCATGAGCAACAGCAATAGAACATGCATGGACACAGCAAAAAAACAACCAACATCACAAAAATGGTTAAAATATTTATTCAGATTCATAACATAAAAAAGAAAATCCCTATTATTTTATACACAAAGACAATATACAAACACGTTAGTTACTGTACATAATGTATGTATGCATAGAATTGTGTACACATGGACCCACAAGCAATTATTTTCTATCTCAGATATTCTTTTCTATGAAATAATATTAGATATTTTACATCCACTCATTTATTTTATTTTATTGGTAAAGCACTTATATCTCTCTCAGTGAAACATCTCCTCTCTAAGGGAAACTGCACACACACTATGACAAGGCCATGCTACCTACCATGTTACCACACCAACCATAAAAGAAGATAGAATGTATACAAATGCATTGCCATTTGAATATTTACAACATGCCTATTCAGCAAGAATAAAATGACAACCATTATACAAATAATAATGATCTTCAATTGAATTGACATGTTGTCCAGAAACCATGGTTCAACTGCCTTCGAGAAAAATATGAGGATCATTTACTAAGTCGAGGGTATGCCCAATTCATTCTCCATTTTCCAGCCTTATCAAGTTGCAAACAACAGTAAGATAAGTACTCGTGTCTAATCACAGCAAATTACGCTGAATGCACCCACTTTGTAATTTCCCCTTAACTACCGCCAATTACCAACCACAGATATATTTAATGGATTATTCATTTCCATTGCAGGGGATTTCAAGGGCCTCTATGAATCACACAACAATCGAAAGTCAAGTACTTAAGGAGATGCGGGAGCATACTAACCACATTCGCGTGTATAATTCATGGGATTCAATCCTGCCAAGCTAGACACCTTTACTCACAATTTTTTATGATGTATTTATTTCAGTGTTATTGCTAGCACTAAATGCTGCTAGTTCTCACACATAAAGATTTATTAGAATGTAAGTAGCACTAGGGGGACCTGCTGTTAGGTTATTTGCTATAAAAGGATTACTTTAAATTATGGAGTACTGAATCAGTGGTAGGTACATAGAGCTGTTGACATTTGGTCTGCTAGTCCTTGAAATTGAACACGATGGCAATCTTTGGCTTTGACACACCAAATAATTAGACATTTGTTTACTTTACTATGGTAAATACACAATAAAATAATTTTGACAAGTTTTATTTAATGGTACACTGACTATAAAAAATACAATGACAAATCACACAGATTTAGTAGTATTGGTCTGCTAAATATAATATTATATTTACAGGGAGTGCAGATTTATTAGGCAAATGAGTATTTTGACCACATCATCCTCGTTATGCATGTTGTCTTACTCCAAGCTGTATAGGCTGGAAAGCCTACTACCAATTAAGCATATTAGGTGATGTGCATCTCTGTAATGAGAAGGGGTGTGGTTATATATATATATATATAATGTATATGTGTGTGTGTGTGTGCATATATAAAAACATGTCACAAAGAATTAACACCAACAGGTTGATTATTAGTGGAGAAACAACACAGATGCATTTGATTCCCACATGTACATGTTTTTCTCTCTCACTCTGTCATTCAGCGGGCAATTATTTGCCTTCTTATAATGCATCCTATTAATATCCTATAAATCGTGTATGGGATAATCCCCACCTAACTGTGGATTATCCCTAATTTAGTTGACACTTTTTTGCTTTATTACACCACAATGCTTTTTCAAACTCAAATCAGATTGGTCTGTATGTGTTGGTTGATATTAATGCACACGTTCGAATACAGCTTTATTTCTGTAACAGCTTGTACGTGACTTGCATTGCAGAAGGCAAACAAACATAAACAGATAAAAAAACAGTATGTGGAACTGATATACTGATTACTCAATTGTTTTGTGAAATTATGATTATTTAGCAATTTGGGAAAGAATCATCAGTGTCAGACTTTTAGACTAGACTAGTTTCTTTTGGAATGTTTTATAATCACATTATCTGGTGGCATCCAGAAGAGGATGGGCTTTCTTTTTGAGTTTGACTGTTCTCAGGGTTTTTTCCTTCTGTCATCTCAGGGATTTTTTTTTCCATTGCAGTGTTACCTCTGGCTTGCTCATTAGAGATCTAAATATAAAACTACATCCAGATTTCTCTAAAGCTGCTTTCAAAAATGTCTATTGTTAAAATTGCTGTAACATTGCTCTAGCATTCCACTAACTATAAAAGAAAATAATAGAATATATTGTATAACAGTTGACCTTTTTTTGTAAAGAAATGCATTTTATCAATCGGCCATTGTTTTTTTTTTTTTTGAATAGTAGAACTCGATTGTTTGTGTTTGTTCTTGCGTGAAAAGAAATTATATAAACTGCTAATCAATGGGTACACTTTATTCTGGTTTTCCTGTTCCATTTTGTGTAAATTAAAAAATGCTTCTGCAAAGCCATATTTCCCAGACATACATCTAAAAAAATATTTGTAATAGAAATACAATGTTAATTACAAGCGAATTTCTAATTAGTTTCTTTAGATAGAGGACAGATTGTTTAAATAAAAATGTGTACCTCCTTTCAGTCTTGTGCAACTGTAGTTTTTTATTTATCCTGCAAACACTTTTCTTTCTTTCAATGCTTTTATGATGTAGGTGCCATTGTGATGCATTGAGAAGTGGAACAAGGTTCTCTTAAGCTCTTTGGAATGCATATGAGGGTGAACTATGCAAATTATCCTGTTATCTCTTGCATGCCTCATTAAACAATAGCATTTGCACATGCTATAATGTTCTTTTTTTTTTTAAAGCGAATTTGGTTACTTTTTTATTTCCTTTATGAAATGTATTGGGGGTTTTCTAGCCCAGCAAGGGCAAAAGCTCAATAAATATTGGATTTCGCTGCATTATGCATGAACTCAAATCTATTGTGAATAATGCTCAAATGACAAAGGTGCTTGAACCTAACACATTTCCTTTTACTGATCATATCCATAATGCAGGAAGCAATAATCTGCTATTGTTCCTTTAGGAAACATTAAAACATGAAGGTTGACTTGATCATATAACAACCTGCAATTTCTATACTTAGACATGTGTGACAAAAAAAAAAGAAAAGAAAAGAATAACATAGTGACCTTATAATAGGTTGGACCACTGTGAGCCACCAGAATGGATTCTTTGTTTCTGCACCGAATTCACAAATATCTGATATTGTACTTAAAGAATAAACATGATTTGTTCAAAAGATATTGCCTCAAATGCTTTTTTGATTATGGTGGTAGTAATTGCTGGCTATGTCTATCCCTCCTACAAGCATTGATATCTTGTGAGGACTGTGAAGGCCAAGGTATTTTTTTATTTTTATTGCAAGTTTATAATTATTGGCATAATTTTTATTTAGTCCATTCATTAAACCCTCATAATCTGTGAATGGGGTAGAAATTTCTGGCATGAACATTGCATTATTTTGTAATTGGATTTCATTTGATTTTTGTTCACTCTGATATTAAGGCAGTGAAACAGAGAAACCAGAGAAATTAACATGAACTCCACTAACTTAATTAACATCACCAGCCAGTGTTTTTGTGATGTATTTTTCTTTTACAGTATCATGACTGCATATATAAGTCCACAACTTGACTGCATGGATTTTGCACTTGAGCAATTTAAAATAAATATAAATTTGTGCATACACATAGAAGCTAAGACTTTAAATCCACTCCCAGTGGGTTACAGGGTACTATTGGGGAGTTGAGGATTGCCGTACACTTTCAGAGAAACAGAGAAAGCAGATTCAATATTTTATTTATAGATTTATGAAAAAAGCATGCCAAGATTACAGGCCAGTATAATTGGAACAATGATGTATATTTCTGCACTTCTGTAATGAGGAGACAGTAGGATCTGTGCAGATAAATCTCTGGGGTGAATATATTGATTGAAGGAGAAATCTATTCCCTGAAACCACCAGCTATTAGATTTACATACTGTAACAGTGCCCCAGGTGCCAATTACATGTGATATGGCTTTCTTCTCTATTTTGACCAAGATTATGGTACAGAGTTTTGGAGGTTGCCTGATCACCACCCACAAACTGGCTCCAAGGATTGGGATCAGTGACCTTAATCCAGGCAGGTTGAACTTATTCTTTTTCTACTTTTTGGATCACTGTTCGTCTGAATTACCCCCCAGCAATGAGATTCTTCTAGGATCTCTAAGCTCTTGGCCTTTGTGGATATCTAAATACATCTATACATTTTGTTACCTTTTTAAAGTGTCTATACTTACATGCAGACATCAAGAACTTTTGGAACTAGATACCCAAACATCTCTAATCTAATATAGTTTTATGCATCAAAAACAATAAAAAATCAGATCAATTTTATCAAATAAAAAAAATGGAACATATAGTAGGTGTTAAAAATAAACATGCTTGCTATGAAATGAATGAATAAACTGATGATTATCTAATTATCCAACAGTTTTCTCTTCTCTTCTGAGCTCACTTCACTGCTTCTCTTATGCTTAATAGTGGATTGACTGCATTAATTTGCCCTACCAGGTAACGTGTGTGTGTGTGTGTGTGTGTGTGTGTGTGTGTGTGTGTGTGTGTGTGTATGTGTATGTGTGTGTATGAACTGCAATACTGTCAATTCCTTACAATATACAATACTATATCATTATATTATATTATATTATATTATATTATATTATATTATATTATATTACATTACATTGCACACTCTATTGCTTTTGTTGCTGCCATTAGCACCAACTGCTGCCATTTAGGTGTTTAAGTTTATGTACCCTCTTTTTTTACAGTTCTCTTTTTTACATATTGTACTGCATAACAATATACAGAATGTATACTGATCAGCACTATTTTGTGGATCCTGCACTGTTCTGTTTTGTATTGTTTGCACTGTGTTTTGTCTTGTACTCTTTGCAATAGGTTCCACTCAATGCAATTTCTGCAGCTAGGACAACTTACTTTTTGTTACTTTTAGCCATGGTGACTGTGGCAAGGAAAAACTCCCTTAGATGTTTTGAGGAAGAAACCTTGAGAGGAACCAGACTCAAAAGGGGAACCCATCCTCATTTGGGTGACATTAAGAGTGTGATCATAAATCTTTAAACAATACAGAACACTGGAGCGTGAGAACTAACATGAGCACTGGAGTGTAAGATTGTAAGAAGAGTGTAAGAAGAGAAAAAGATTCTTTGTTGCAAGGTGAAGGTGCTTTATACTTGTCACATGCACATTACAGCGCAGTAATATTCTACAAAGATTCTTTCTTTGCATATCCCTGTGATGTTAGGAAGCTGGGGTCAGAGCACAAAGTCACCTATAATACAGCACTCCTGGTGTACAGAAGGTTAGGGACCTTGCTCAAGGGCCCCAAGAGTGGCAGACTGGCAATACTGTGGCTTGAACCCCTAACCTGCTAATCAGTAACCCAGAGCATTAACCACTGAGCTACCATTAGCCACCAGCCCCAGTCTCCACTAGAGACCATGTAAGTCTTTTGTATTTATTATTTATATACATATATTTTTGGTATATTAGATAATCCACAGTAGTACCCAGAAAATGAAGCAGATTAGAGGAAAATAAATAATTTTATTAAACAGTTTTAATGAATGCTTTATTTATATATACATATGCATTATATTTGTATTAATGTGTTACTGTTTTAAATGTTGAGTGCCATTAACAGACAAAAAAATAGTAATAATTCTTAGTTATCCAAATATCCTCAACTATACTGATGTATAAGCATTGTTCAATGAAAATTTTTGTTAAGCCTGATTTAGTTTTATTGCTCCAGAGCCCTCCTTGGTTGAATGACTTGACACAGTGATGCTGGTTATCACTGGATATAACAGGTATATGGCAGGAAACTCCAAGGTGAACCACAGGCAAGAAAGATTGTAAAAATTGACTTTATGGCTGGGTTGCCCCGGGTGATGTCCTTTACCGACTGAGCTGCAATCTTGATGTTCAAATTGGCTGCAACAGCACTGGAATTTCACAGAGGTTGTGGCATGGAGCGTTCCTACACTATTGGCTTTTCTTGTAACTCCATTGTGTCATCCATCTGTGTGTCCAAAAAAAATAAAAAATTGTTTCAGATGTTTTTGCTGTGATTAATTTTTCTCAGTCTTGATCATGTATTATAGAAGTCACAGCATTGTGACTAAATGTTTCCAATTATTTCTAATATTCATTTTAGCAACTTAAAAAAAAAAAAAAACATAAAGCTAACACATTGTGAAAACGTTCTTGAATATCCACATTTAGACATTTTGCATTTTATGCGCTAAATAAAATCAAACACGCCACACATAACCATGTATTTTGGTATGTGAGATTTAATGATCCAGTGAGATGCACACAATATATTAAGCAAAAACATATGAAAAAAATAAAATAAGATTCAGGACATGTGAGTAAAAGGTAACATAGGGTTCATCTCTATTTGATAGCTGTATGTCCGTGATCTAGCATTTATCAAAGTTCGGATGCACAGCTGACAGATAAGATAAAAAATCCAGAGAATCACAAGTGAGGAATAGTTTCAACATGACCTTTAACATGCTAAAATATGCACTTTAAAAGACCCAGGGTAAAAACAGTGGAGGAAATAAAATGAAATTCACAAACATATAGAAACCAGACCAATAAAGAGGCAAAGTATAAAAAAAAATCTCAACAAAAAAAAAAAACACCAACATTTTTTACACAACATGAAATGAGTAAAGCATAAAAAGCTCTAACTCAGGAGCATTTGATAAGATCTTGCTTCACAAAATCCCCCGTTCGCACTCACTCACCATCCGATCTACGGTTCATTCTGGTGATCATCCTTGGTCTACCTGTGTTTCGGGATTTACCCGTTTTCCGGTACATGCGGCTTTCTAGCTTCTGTTTGTTTCCCAAGTCTAATAAACGTCCTATTCGTATGCTGGTTCCCGACTCTTGATCAAAGCGTGACTGATTTTTATTACTTACACTTGAATACTTAATTGGATTAGTTCATAGATTCTGTATGTATTAGAAATTTCAATTTGAAATCGTTATGGCTTGTTCTATAGTGGAGCCTGATGCTACAAGTTTTGATTTGGAATAAATAGGTGTGTTTTTTAAAATCATGTTAGGCACAAATTCATCTTTTCTTTTGTAACCCACAACTGAACAAACTATTTCTGCTTCTGTGTTGAACCCACTACAACCAAGTCTGTTGAAAGGGGATAAGTTGATTATGTGCTCCACACATAAATCCTACAGATGGATCAATGAATGAAACAGTAGCCGCTGCTAATAAAAAGCGTATAACATAAATTACATTTTCTGTTTTATTTCTTATGACAGGTTGGTACACAGAAAAAAAAGCAAAATAAAAAAAATGGGAAGAACACTGTGCAGAATTTGCATATACATTTGCATAGGCCAAATATATTTGCATATCCCAGTAAAACCTTTTAATATTTGCAATAAACCAGTGCTAACTAGGTGTTAATAGAATAATACACGTTTTAAGAGCAACTGGAAAACCATGAGATATAGAGATTAATATTTAAATCAATTTCTGAACTCTTGCATTAAACATAAAATATCTTAATATGATTTTAAAGGAAAAGCATGACCAAGTATCATTGGTGCCAGCTCAAATTTTATATTTATTAAAAATAAACACTGAGGCTAAATAAATGTATAAAGAAAATTGAATGTGGAAACATTTTCTGTCAAAAAAACAATTAATTTTTCTTATAGATCTTTTGTTAAAAACACTATTAAAATGCTACATTCTTAAATATATCTGTAAATTCTTTTGCTGTACTATACAATACAATAGGATAAAACATACAAAAAATAGACCAATTATTGCAAAATATAATTTTAGAACATTATTAGAGATATTTGGTTTTCTCTTAGCAGCTAGTTTTATTTGTACTATTCTTTACTGTTTTGGTTTTAATATATTTCATACTCTATAATTCTATTGTCTTAATTATCTTATTCCCCTAGACTTCCACAGCATACTTATTCCCCCTCTCTGTTGTTCTTCTGAGGCTTTTCTCCTCATTGACATACAGTATACTGCATTCTTTCACCATGCTGTATGTTCTTAAAAAGAAACATTCCACAACTATGGACTGTGGCTATGCCAATGATAGCAGAAGAATATATAGTGGAAACTATAAGTACAATAAGTATAGTATAAGTACTAATAATATATATTTTTTTAATTCTTACAGGATTCTCCTAAATATACATTTTCTTGTAAAATGCTTCGATAAACAATTACAGCAAAAAATCCATTCCTATCCACATTTATATGGAAAACTTGGAATCTGTACATTTATATCTGAGTTTTGTTTAAACAGTGTGGAGGTTGTGTTTATAGATAAGCTATGTTGGTGCAGAACGTTCTACACAAAGCAGTCCAGTGAAAGCTTGTTGCATCAATCATGTGCCTGTGATAGAATGTTGATATTGCATTGTCCTTTTAGGGAATTTAAAGAATGAACATCTGTTGTTATAAAGAGTGAGCAGAATGTAAGTCTTCATGAATGAAATGTCATTTTGTAAAGAATGCAGTTGTCATTTTGACCGAATTCTGAGCATAACAGATTTTTACTTTGTTAATTTGTACTTTTTACTTTGTGTGTTTGTGTGTGTGTGTCTCAGAAAAAAAGAAAATAATTAACATATGCATATTTAGGGTTAAAGAGTACAATGAGTTATTTTTTTTGCTTAACCTCCACTATATTTCCAAAAGTATTGGGTCACCTGGTCATAAGTAGGGTATGTGATTTTTCAAGCATTGTATTCCAAATTAAAGCCCAATTGGCTCTTAGGCTTCCCTCCACTCTTTTGGGAAGAATTTCCCCTAGATTCTAAAGTGTGTTTATTTGTGTTCATCAGCCACAAGAGTATCACAAAAGGCAGGTACTGATGTAGGTGAGGTGAGGAGACCTAGGGTGCAGTCAGTGTTCCAATACATTTTAAAGGTGTTCAGTAGGGATGAGATCAGAGCTCTATAGCGTGCCACTCAAGATCTTCCTCTCCAAAGCATGTAAACCAGATCTTCAAGGAGCTCACTCTGTGCAGAGGGGCATCGCCATGCAGGAACAGGTTTGGGCAAAATTTTATTAGAGTGCATCTAAAGACGTCCTGTGCAATCGAGTGCCTCCAGCGTTGTGGTAACAGTTTGGAAAAGAACCACATATATCAGGAAAGATTGGGTGACCCAATACTTTTGGAAATATAGTGCATATTAAATCAGTTGCTTGTATTAATAAAAATGAGTCTGCTAGGTGTAAGAATGTCTGCAAAATGACTAAATGCAGATGAAAGGTTAATAATAAGATGCATTGTTCCATAATAAATGATGACAAAGTTTTGTTCTCTTTTTTTCATGGCAGCAAAATGCCATAATATTCTAAGAATCATTAAACTGCAGAAATGATGCCACATTCTAAAATGCAAGCAATCTCAAAAATTAAATCAAAATGCCCATGAGACATAGTTATGAAAATAATCTTCGCACCCCTGAAATATAGCAGAATTCCAGTTAATATACAATATTTATTGGGATCATTTTGATCTCTTGCCAGCGGTCATAATCGGCTCATGTTGAGCGAGGCTACTCCAGAAGCCTTTTCTGTACATCTGAGGTCAGATATGATATTTGGCTGATGATTAGAATGATTACCGATGAGCAGTGTGATGGGTGGATTCCTGACAATAGCAGAAAGTAATCAGGGCAAATATACCCCAGTGCACACTGAATGGAGCACAGATGCACTGTGCCCGGCAGACATACAGTACCCACTAAATTAGATGCCACTTTCAAGATAAAGCAAAGTGGTTCTCATTCTTATAGTAAATTTATAAAAATATGAACATTAGCATGACATTTCTGTTAATTGTAGAGATGTGAACCACTTTACACTGCATCGTTTTCTTTTCAACACTCATACTAAATACCTGCTATATTTAAAATAAGCAGCAGATGTGTCTTCAGAGGGTGGTGATAGTTATGAGTAGATTGAGGCTTACTGTCTGTTGAACTGTTAGTTAGCACTTAGTCATAATGTTATTAACACTCATACAAATAAGCATATCATTCACATGCCGTAATCATTATGCTATAAAAAGTTTTACTTTAATGCATTACCTTTTGGTTCTGACCATTCTGTGCTTTTTTTTTTACTTTAAATTATATAAACCAGAATAAATTGTATTATATTTATATTTGCCATTATAATTAATATATGCATTTGCTAAGTCCCAGCTGCAGAAAAACACTTCCACAGCATGATGCCGCTGCCATCATGGTTCACTTTTTTTTAATTCAGGCATTTCTTTAATTCGGTATAGATTTAATGTTATCTAAAAGTAAATCAAAATACAGCCATTATTGTCTAAATAGCTGGCAACAAAAGTGAGTACACCCTAAATGATAACATTTAAGGATGCAAAGCCACACGTCTTATTAATCATGTTCATGTTTTTGTGTGCTTCACAGGACCATAAAAATGTATGTATCTTGTATTAGAACAGTTAAAATTTGTTGCTTTAAGTAGAATTTTCTCAGACTGGCTATTGGATGCTCAACATGGCACCTTTTAGCAAAAACTCTCTGAGGATTTGAGAATTATAATTGTTGCTCTACAAAAAAATGGGTGAGGCTAAAGAATATTGGTAACACCCTGAAACTGAGTTATAGGTCATACAGAGGTTTTCCAAGACAGGTTCCATTCGAAACAAGTCTTACAATGGCCAGTGAAAGAAGTTGAGTCTTTGTGCTGTGCGTCAGGTGCAGATGTTGGCATTGCTTTAGAACAGGGGTCTCCAATCTTTTCCAGAAAGGGCCGGTGTGGGTGCAGGTTTTCATTCCAACCAATCAATGGTCACACCTGATAGTCATTGAAAATGAAGATCATTAGATTTGAACAGGTAAGATTTGGTGTTGACTTGCTTGGTTGGAATAAAAACCTGCACCCACACTGGCCCTTTCTGGGAAAGATTGGAGACCCCTGCTTTAGAAGTTACAGAAGCAGAAAGTCTGCTTGTCAGTGCTCAGACCATACACTGCACACTGCAACAGGTCAGTTTGGATGGCCGTCTTCCAAAAAGGAAGCCTTTTCTAAAATCCAGCACCATGATGCCATTATGGAGGAGTGGATAAGGATCCCAATGACAATTTGTGCAGGTCTAATGAATTCCATGCACAGGATGGAGGCAGTGATGGATAACAGTGGTAATCACATAACATTAACACTTTGGACACAGTTTTGGCATGTTCACTTTGGGTGTACTTACTTTTGATTCTGGCTATTTTGACAATGATAGTTGTATTTTAAGTTATTTTCAGAGGATAGTAAATAATACTTGTGTGTGTGTATATAGATTTAATACTTTAATATTTCTCTTATTAGATATGAAAGGCATTACTGCATGTGTGTGTGTGTGCAGCATGTTATTTGTTTGCAGTAATGCCTTTCATATCTAATAAGAGAAATATTAAAGTATTAAATCTATATACACACAAAGTACACCCAAAGTAAGTACACCCAAAGTGAACATGCCAAAACTGTGTCCAAAGTGTTAATGTTATGTGATAACCACTGTTATCCATCACTGCCTCCATCCTGTGCATGGAATTCATCAGACCTGCACAAATTGTCATTGGGATCCTTATCCACTCCTCCATAATGGCATCATGGTGCTGGATTTTAGAAAAGGCTTCCTTCTTGGAAGACGGCCATCCAAACTGACCTGTTGCAGTGTGCAGTGTATGGTCTGAGCACTGACAAGCAGACTTTCTGCTTTTGTAACTTCTATATGTGTATATATTTATATATGCACATGTTAAAACCTATAGTATCATATGGTATCCTGCTTCTTAATGCAACCACAGACTTGGGTTTAAGTGATCTCTCAATAAAAAAAATTATAGAAAAAAAGGCTTTAAAATGTTTTTTTTTTGTGTGTGTGAGTTTTTCACAGGGTAAACATTAAGTGCTGCTAGAAAATACAGAATAGTGCAGGTGAAAGGGTGAGAAAATCTTCTGTGTGTGTGTAAGTGTGTACCTGTGCATGTGTGTGTATGGTAAGCAAGAGGGTTAGAAAGGATGTCCTGACACTCAGAAGCACTTGGAATGATTTACATTTACAGGAACCTCTGGGTATTAGCTCCTCTGAAACACACTGGGAGCTTAAGATATACTTTGTCTCCTTGCAGCAAAGCAAACAGTCTCTCTGGGGGACAGACATAGCCTCGGTTCTCTGGATATTTTTTTTCTTTCTTTGTGGAATAGTAGAGATTCCTGTAATGCAGGGGAGTTTTGTTGATCACAGTTTAAAAAGAATGAATCACTGATTGTTGGAGGTGTGATGTGAGGCGTTGTGCCATATTCCTACACATCATATCAGCAGGGGAATGTGTCTCTCTCTGTCTTTGTCTGTCTGTCTTTCTCTATCTCTATCTCTCACTTACACACACACACACACACACACACACACACACACACACACACACACACACACACACACACACACACACACACGTGCTAAAATGTTTCCACCCAAACAGACTTGTACATTGAGAAACAAGTGTGACACTCAATATTCTCCTGCCACCTTGCACGTCTGCGTAAAAATGTTTTTACCTTCATGCTTCATAGCCCTTCAACTCAATGTTGTGTGAATTCTGTTGAAGCAACTGCCATATGACAGGAACACAAGCTATGAAACCTTGGTACCAAAACAATGACTACTGACGCTTCACAGTAGACTACTGCACCACGGATGCAATCACAATAGTTATGACCAAGTACTGGGTTGTAAAAGAGTTGCTACAGGATTGCAGAGTTCTAGGCATAATATATATAGCTATTACACTGTATATTTTTTGTTGTTTGCTGTTTTCATTTTTATATTGATGCAGAAAAATAAAAAAGAGAGGGAGAAGGGAAAAAACTGTTCATAGCTGCTATAAGTGATAACAAGATCTAGTTTTAAATATAACAGTAAATGCACAAAAATTGTCATATTGCTTTTTAATAAATTCGGAAGAAGAAGAGAGAGAAAAATGACAACAGTGATAACAATGACAATAACAACAATACAAATTTTTTAAAACATTAATTATTTTAGGCAACTAATAGTTTTAGGAATAAACACTTCAGTTCAATTCACTTCAGTATGTGTTATTACAGGAAAATAACAGACAGACAGACAGACAGACAGACAGACAGACAGACAGACAGACTGACTGACTGACTGACTGATGAATGGACAGATACATACATTTTTACACATTACCTATCGGTTTGGCAGCTGCCACACCAGCAAATCAACTCAAGCAGCTGTTAAGTCTGTCTTTGAAAGCATGAATAGTGGCACAAGTTTCTTGTAAGGTCATGTGTGGATTGACATAACTCTCAGATACTGTTCTGACCTGCTGGGGTTTAATAGTGTTTCAGCTTTAAAAAGAGTTTTTTGCTGACCGGCATCCAATTTACAGCCTCTCTTTTTGGACGTTAATGTTTGTGATTATCACTTGTCGCACTATGTTGTCTTTATTCTCTCTCTCTCTTGCCATTGAGGACTGTAATGAAAGAGACGGGTGACCCGCTGTGATGAGCCATGACATTTAGAAAGACTTTACAAGGAAGCCTGTGCATCGTTAGGCACATTTCACAACTGGTGCTATCAATTATGAAATGGCGCTGACATCGATTTCAAAGAGATGATATCATGCTGTGTGGGAAGCCTCATCATTTTGCATCTTACCAGCTTTTTTTTTTCTCTCTGGAGGGTCTCGCCAAGTGTTTCTTCTTCCATAAATGGGACACAGACATGTCCATGTGCACTTTTTTCTCTTGTAACAAATAATATCTGATCCTCAGCTAGTCAGTGTGTGATCTCTCTGAAATGGTGTAACTTGTGAGAGATGGCATCTCTGAAACTCAATTATGACAGATGAGGGAGATTGCATTCTCCAAAGATAGCCCTGGTTTAATAACAAAGGACATGCTGCAATTTGAAAGGAGAGCTATTTTTCATACAGCTACAAACAGTGTTGTCCCTTTCAGTGTGTATAATATAATAATATAATAACCACTTGCACTAGTTCTGTACTGTGAAAATAATGGTACATTGGTCAAGGATACATGTAGGTGCGCCAACCAGTACATTTCAGGACAGATTATCTGAAATATTTAATAGAATGCATATTTATTTTTCCGAAATCTGCATTAACTCCTCTTTGAGTGAAAGATCTTTAGTGGTCTACAATAGAGTTTTAATCTCAACCCTACTCAGCATCTTTGGGATAAATTGTAATGTTGATTGCATACCAGGCCTCCTTACACTCCATCAGTATCTGACTTTACTAAAGCTCTTATGGCTGAATGAGCACAAATATCCACAAACACATTCAAAAATTTTGTAGAACATCTTCCCAGAAGAATGTGTGTTATTGCAAATAGGGACATAATGCAGAATAAGATGTTCACAAAGCAGATACAAATCTTATGGTCAGGCGACCACAATCTTTTCATATTTTTAAATGATAAAAAATAAACATCCAGCCGATCACATAATGTTAAGTTTATAGTGTCACCCTGGATTGTGTCACTGACATGAAAATGTTCTACTGCAAAAAAGAATTCTAACGGCAAACAATAGCCAAATAAAAAAACTAGATTTTCTTTATAGTGTAAGCACAGTGAAATAATATCAGCTATTCGCTGTTCACAGACCACATGTGAACTTTTCATTTGGGCTCGTCGTCAGTCAGAAGCATAAAACCATTCAAACTTTTTTTTCCTAAAACAAATTACTTTGCAGCTTTACAGCTTACAAGGAAAGCTTGGCCTTTGTCACATGCACTCGGCTCAGCGCTCAGGGAGAACTCGGAATGTTGTTTTATTTCCCACATGGATTCTTGCCAGATAATGTCTTGTCCAATACCCCGAGCAAAAAATAAATAAATAAATAAAAAGAAAAGAAAAAGAAAAACACAAAGCATCCAGAGGAGATTTGCCACCACCCAAAACATTCTTCTTAGCTGGGATACAGTGCTTTTCCCCACCAGCCTTCTAACAACTGGCCCACTTAATAGCTTCCCTCCTGTTCTACCTGCCAATTAAGTCTTTCAATTCTCACAGTATATCCCAGGAAATTGTATTCTTTATTCTTTCTTTATATTTGTTTTTCCCCCTGGTTTTGGTAAAAAGAATGTTCAGCACCTTTGTTCAAGCACGTATTTCTCTGGAAAATAAAATCTAATCTATCATATTGTAAGACCTCTAACATATTCTAGTTAACATAAGATTTAGCTGAGGGTTCTTAATCTACACAATACTTACTCTGGTGGACTTTGTTTTTGGCCTACGATGCTATTTCACTTTATAAACAAAGAAATAAATACTATACTCATTTTATTTTGCATTGTAATTATTAGCAGTGGCATTGCATATGCTAATTATCATAAACAGCAATTAAAATAATGTTTGAATTACTATTATTTAAGTTAAGAATTATAAATAAAATAGTGGAAGTAGTAGACCAGTGGTTAAGATTTTAGACATCTGTCCAGAGGGTTGTAAGTTTAAAGACCATTACTGCCAAGCTGCCACTGCTGGGCCCTTTAGGAAGGACCCTCAAATCTCAAATGATTGATTGTAGTTGTATAAATGAGATAATTGTAAGTCACTGTAGTGCCTGTTTCATAAATGTAAAAAAAAACAAAGAAACTTTTTTCTTCCCTTAAACCAAAACAGATGTTATTGAATGTTTTTTGGTTTGTGGTTTGCTTGAGGCTCTAAATAAGACAATATAATTTTCATTCTTTATGTCAATGAACAAATTTAAAGTAGCATCCGAACTTTGTAACTGACACCTTTAATAAACCTCTGTGTGTTTTGAAAAAAGATTTAGAATTTTCCTGGTTTCACAAACTACAAGTAAAAAAACTGAACCCTATAACATTAGAAAAATGAAATTTCCGAACAGAAACAAAAAAACGCACTTTATCTTTGTTCTGAGCTGCACGGCTTTGGGAGAAAAACTTCCACCGGTGTTGATTTTTAAAAGCACGACGATGCCAAAAGATATACTCCCGAGTTGTGAAAGGAAGGAGGAAGACAGTGAACAATGACTTTCTTGGTCTGCTACTGTTTAGATACAAGCCGTTGTAACGTGTTGAGTCTGGGTGAAGGGAGAGCTCACTAACTCCAGTTGCAACAGAAATCATATAAGCACAGACAGGTTTCCAAAACCCGTGCTTTTTTATTTTTTTGGGCAACAGCGTTACGGGTTAGTCAAAGAAACTTAGAAATGAGCATCAGAAAATAATGAGCACATAATCGTCAGTTTCCACACACACACACACACACACATACTTGTCTAACCAGTTTTTGGGGACTACATGCTGGATCCCAGAATGTGGGGACACCTATTTCTAAATGGTTTAGGAGCAAAAGGACAGCAGATTCATGTTTTAAAAAAATCTGTAAAAACACTGGTCACTTTAAATGTAAGAAAAAAGCTAAATAAAGCAATGTGACATTTTTCCACAATTTGGGGACGTTTTCCGGTAGACTAATTTTGTGAGGACCAGCAAACACACACACACACTTTTCTGGTATTTCTACAACGTAGGTACTTGTGAATAATGTGGGGACAAATTTAACAGATAATTAAAATGTGTCTAAAATGCATATTTCTAATGTTAGAAATAATGAAGTCACATAAATAACAACATAATATTTATTTAGTATTATTTTTTTTTTGCATCTCTCATCAAGTGCAACACACAAAGACACACACACATTTTTTTTTATATATATATATATATATATATATATATATATATATATAAAGAAATTTTGTTAACTTCAACAAAACTGTATTATAAAAAAAAATGTTTCAGACATTTAGCAATGAAAATAAAAAAAATATCAACAGAAACTGACACTCATCTGTGCAAATAGAACAAAAATAAAATGGATATTTTCTTATATCTTCTTTTTAAGAGATGTAATTCTATTCTTTACAAAGAACTTAACAGCCAGCCAATCCCGATCTTTCAATGCAACAGGTTCAGCTTTTATACAATCCTCACACTCTTTTTTTCCTGGCACTCTGCAAGATTTAATGAACGTGTACAGGTGTTTTTCAACCGCTTTTACTTCACTGGTGTCCCATTTCTTTTTCTTAAAAACCTTAGCACCTAAATAAACACAACAAAGTTAGTCAAATCATACACATTTTTAATTTTATAAAAGCCTGGCATCATTTTAGTTCATTGGATAATACCTTTGAATGATGTAGTACTAGTTGGTTCTGTGGCTTGCTCAGCTGAGCTTTCCTGGGATTGATTGGTAAATGGTTTTAAAGCCAGTTCTTCTCCAAGATCTATTTAAACAGACCAAATGCAGTACAATTACGACACTTCGGTGTTGCTAGAGTAGAAGTATGCATGTGCTGAGATGTTGCAAATACCAAGACAATAAAGACATAACAGCTTAAAAAACTTATTTCCCCTTTACCACATTATTAATAGATAAAACCAACATTGACTCTCCTGATGTCACACACTTTTCTATAGGGATAGGAAATTAAACATCTTCCTGACATTTCTTTGAATTAAACCTACAACTCCTCCAGGAAGCTGAATAGTAATAAGCTTCACTGGCACCGATACTGCATATTCAGTGCTACTGGAGTCATGACACTGTATGAAACATCTAACTAAACTTTGACTTCCTCAGCTATAGACACTGACCAGCAAGTAAAGCTCACCTTCTTCATCTGACTGATTCTCTATTCCTGACAGATCCTTTTGGAATTCTGAACTTGGGACAATTACTGCTTCTATCAAAACAACAACCAAAACAATGTAATATGACTGTTATATTCTTATGCTAGTCCTTTATGTTAAAAGATGCCGACAATTAAGATATAAACTCAACTGAACATACCATTTGGATCAATGTCAATTTCATCTAGGTTCTTTCCACTGAACTCCCCAAGTCTTCCTGTCTCCAATGCCATCAAAATTTTGCTTATCTTGGCAAGTTGGAGAGTCCCTTCCGGAAGTCTGTAATATTCTCTGTGTACCCTCACATCATGGCCTAAGAAGTCTGCCAGCTGATCCAATTCTGTATTATTGAGGTTTAGAACATTTGAAAGTGTTGCTATGTGTTTACGTAGCTTTGTTGATGAAAGTGCATTTGGATTCTTTGCTCCACATTGCATTGCAAATTCACGTAGACAATCAGATCCCCTTAGGTGTGAAAGTGCTGCAGGACGTGCAAACATGTAGATGCTTTCAGATGGAATTGCACACGATTCTCTTGTTTTTATAAGAAGCTCCATGTTCTTTTGCATAGCAGGTGTTAAAAGAATTGGAACCTTTCGTAATCGCTTTCCACGTATTTCAATTCGAGTAAAATGATGGCAGAGTTTCTTTTCAAGCTCTGAAAGTGTGAGAGCAACATCTTCATGCAAGTTATCAGTGTTTCTGTTGATAAATGATGTTAATGGCATTTTTGAGACCTCACCCTCTCTTCTGCGATTGAAAAGAATAGTCTGAGCCAGAGTAACCTTTGCTAGATGTGTCCAGTTCTTAGAGGAAGCATTTGATGACAGTTTCTCAAAACACTCTTCTTGCTTTTGATCAAGATACAAATGAAGCATTTTCACATCCTCAGTAAAAGGAAGAATAAGCGGAGCATTCCACTTAACTTCTCTCTGCGTTCTAATTGCATGTGATGATATCAGTTCACTCCATCTTGATGCATACATGTCTGAAAAGTTGTTAGCTTTCTTTGCTCTTTCACTGTCCCCATCCATCATTGCTTGAAATGAGACCAAAGAAGCAATCTTCTGTAAGCTGTGACCCAACTTTAATGCAAGTGATGGTCGTTGAAATGTGCACTTTTCTTCATCATAACCACAAGCTTTTTTGACAGCGGTGATGACATGCATGAAGTTAGCTGGATCAACAAAATCCTCTACTTTACACAAAGGAGTAACTTCCCTGGCTGAAATTAACAACCTTCCAATTTCCCTCATCTTCTGTCTGATATATTCGTGTTTGCTAACATCTGAGCCAACTCTGTTGTAAAAATACTCTCCCAATCTTCTTATGCTTAAGTCTGTTTTAATGGCAAGTACCACCTTGTCATGGGTCATGTTACTGAAAAGTTTCCACAAACCAGCACTAGTTCCAGGAGGCACAGGTCCCATGTAAGCACTTTGTGAAAGCAACCTGTTCTTTCCTGGTTTGGGATTAGATGGATAATTTTTGCTCATCTTACATCGCTTCATATGACACCAAAGAAACTTTTTAGCAAAGAGTCCTTGACAGTTACAGCAATGCACAAACTTGATTGAATCACTATCTTGTCGGGGCTTCTTATAAGGTACAAGCTCGCCTTTTCCACACTGAAGAACCTCAGCATTATGTGCAAAATTCCCTCTATTTCTGAGGTGATCTAGTAAGTTTTTCCTTTCTTTTGAACCTTTTGGAAAAGTCAAAGCTTTTGCAACTTCAGACTCTGTGCTATGCACCTGCTCTAAATGTCTTGCCATTTTTGATAGTGGTTTGCTGCAAAACAAACAGTACTGTTTCTTGTCATACACTCTCGGTTTATTGGTTGCTTTTGACACTCCTTTGACTGAAACTGAGCTTGACTGATCGGGTTTAACTTCAGTGTCTTCCACATCTACAACACTGCAGTGACCAGTGCTAGAACTAAGTGAAGGACAGATTTTTGTAACTGTCTTGACCTTCCTTTTAGAAATTGAAACACTGCAGTCACTTTCATCCGAGCTACTATCTGAAGATTCAGGGACATACTCCTCTTCACTGCATTCCATACTACTAATGGAGCGGTCATCACCCCTGCTTACATCATCAAGCTATAAAATACAATATAACAAATATAAACACCGAAAAATACTTATGCAGTCCTCAGAACTTTTTTTTTTTTTTTTTTAAGTATTTTTTTCGAACCTGAGAAATGCTTGTTTCAACTTGTGATTGCAGTTTATGGTACTGATTTCCAGTAAACATTTCACCTAACGTTAACCCCTGCAAAGTAAAAAAAAAAAAAAAGTAATAAGAACTTCAAATGAGTTCATGTACACAAAAAGTGGGAAAAAAACTGCCTTTTGGTGACATTGTAACTTTTCTTATAATGTCAGAAAGGTACACTCTGTAAAATACAACAAAAACAAAAGCACATGCTGTATAACACCACATACATTTGAAATCACTCCTTTGTTAACACTGGTAAAGTACATTGTATATTGTGGGGACCTGATGTTTATTGTGTAAAAAGAAATAATTTAAAAGCAGTTTCATACTTGTTTGCTGGAAGTAGACTCAGGCTCTGAATGTTGGGTGCAATGGTGATCATATCCAGAGGCTCCATCTGAGGCTGGATAATTACAGTCTGATTCTGTTCCACATTTTGTAACCTGTAATGAGCACAACTATTAATTATGAGCCAAAAATGATAAGCATCTGTATATTAGAAAGCTAAGCTGAACAGTGTATATGTGTAGAAAGAATTGTTATACCAACACACTCCAAGTAAACAAGATATTTCCAGAAAAATAAGAAATTTAAGAGTAGGCTTTATGTAGGGACCTGTGTAAAATTTCATGTTTAAACATAATGTGGGGACTCTGTGTTGGGCAGGTTATTTCCCGACCAGTCAACATTGTATATTGTGGGGACCTGACGTTTATTGTTTAAAAATAATTATTTTAAAAGAAGTTTCATACTTGTTTGCTGGAAGTAGACTCAGGCTCTAAATGTTGGGTGCAATGGGGATCATCTCCAGAGGCACCATCTGAAGCTGGTTGAATACAGACTGATTCTGCTCCACATTTTGTCTCCTGTAATGATCACAACTATTAATTATGAGCCAAAAAGATAAGCATCTCTATATTAGAAAACTAAACTGAACAGTGTATATTTTAAAAATAATTGTTATACCAACACACTCCAAGTAAACAAGATATTTCCAGAAAATAAAACATTTTTAAGAGTAGACCTTTTGTGGGGACCTGTGTAACATTTCATGTTTAAACATAATGTGGGGACTCTGTGGTGGGTGGGTAATTCCCCGACCAGTCAATTGAAATCACTCCTTTGCTAACACTGGTAAAGTACATGGTATATTGTGGGGACCTGACGTTTATTGTTAAAAAAATAATAATTTAAAAGCACTTTCATACTTGTTTGCTGGAAGTAGACTCAGGCTCTGAATGTTGGGTGCAATGGTGATCATCTCCAGAGGCACCATCTGAAGCTGGTTGAATACAGACTGATTCTGCTCCACATTTTGTCTCCTGTAATGATCACAACTATTATTTATGAGCCAAAAAGATAATCATTTCTATATTAGAAAACTAAACTGAACAGTGTATATTTTAAAAAGAATTGTTATACCAACACACTCCAAGTAAACAAGATATTTCCAGAAAATAAAACATTTTTAAGAGTAGACTTTTTGTGGGGACCTGTGTAAAATTTCATGTTTAAACATAATGTGGGGACTCTGTGTTGGGCAGGTTATTTCCCGACCAGTCAACATTGTATATTGTGGGGACCTGACGTTTATTGTTTAAAAATAATTATTTTAAAAGAAGTTTCATACTTGTTTGCTGGAAGTAGACTCAGGCTCTAAATGTTGGGTGCAATGGGGATCATCTCCAGAGGCACCATCTGAAGCTGGTTGAATACAGACTGATTCTGCTCCACATTTTGTCTCCTGTAATGATCACAACTATTAATTATGAGCCAAAAAGATAAGCATCTCTATATTAGAAAACTAAACTGAACAGTGTATATTGTAAAAAGAATTCTTATACCAACACACTCCAAGTAAACAAGATATTTCCAGAAAATAAAACATTTTTAAGAGTAGACCTTTCGTGGGGACCTGTGTAACATTTCATGTTTAAACATAATGTGGGGACTCTGTGGTGGGTGGGTAATTCCCCGACCAGTCAATTGAAATCACCCCTTTGCTAACACTGGTAAAGTTCATGGTATATTGTGGGGACCTGACGTTTATTGTTAAAAAAATAATAATTTAAAAGCACTTTCATACTTGTTTGCTGGAAGTAGACTCAGGCTCTGAATGTTGGGTGCAATGGTGATCATTTCCAGAGGCACCATCTGAGGCTGGACCAATACAGTCTGATTCTGTTCCACATTTTGTCACCTGTAATGAGCACAACTATTAATTATGAGCCAAAAAAGATAAGCATCTGTATATTGGAAAACTAAGCTAAATAGTGTAAATAGAACTGTTATGCCAACACACTCCAAGTAAACAAGAGATTTCCAAAAAATTTGGAAATTAAAGAGTAGACCTTTCGTGGGGACCTGTGTAAAATTTCATGTTTAAACATAATGTGGGGACTCTGTGGTGGGTGGGTAATTCCCCGACCAGTCAACTGAAATTACTCTTTTGTTAACACTGGTAAAGTACATTGTATATTGTGGGGACCTGACGTTTAGTGTTAAAAAAAAAATATTCAAAAGCAGTTTCATACTTGTTTGCTGGAAGTAGACTCAGGCTCTGAATGTTGGGTGCAATGGTGATCATCTCCAGAGGCACCATCTGAGGCTGGACGAACACAGTCTGATTCTGTTCCACATTTTGTCACCTGTAATGAGCACAACTATTAATTATGAGCCAAAAAAGATAAGCATCCGTATAATAGAAAACTAAGCTGAACAGTGTATATTGTAGAAAGAATTGTTATACCAACACACTCCAAGTAAACAAGATATTCCAGAAAAATAAGAAATTGAGGAGTAGGCTTTACATGGGGACCTGTGTAAAATGTCATGTTTAAACATAATGTGGGGGTTAATTATAAGCCCAAATATAAAAGCATGCTGGCATTGTACAGCTAAGCTGATGCCATTTAATTATCCATCACTGCTACAAGAATAAAGATTCTTACTTCATTTCTCCAGGGACAGTCACCATCTCCATAATTATAGGTGATCTCCTCTCCAGGTATTATGTCTCTTAAAGCAAAAAGACACAAATGGGGCTTTCCCTCTACAAGAATTCTCTTCATTTTGCAGTTGGGTTTAATGTGGTCGTCATTGACCAGTCTTCCAAGTGTGCCATCATCCCTTGCAGCATCAATACTGAATTTGAACAAACAAACAAATTTAAGTTACTGACAAACCCCCACACAAGTATTATTATTAATAATAATAATAATTATTATTATTATATTTCTGACAAATTTGGTTATTTTATTTTTAACTAATAATGATCTCTAAACTGTGCAGAATGCTTCTACAGGCAGTCATGATCAGGCTTTTTAATGTGCCTGTAGGATTGTTTTATTTAAGACCCAGCCTGATGCACAGCTCACCAAAATCATGCATCAGAGCTACAACTGTGTTATTAAAGATTTAGCACAAAAGACTGAATAAGACTTTTAATAAAACCTAGATACAAGTTTATTCTGATTTAAAAACTTTAATTCAATACCCAGGTGAATGATTCACACAGTCTGCGCATGCGCCGATACACGACGTCGTGCTTACAGAAACACCGGCACAGCTGATGATATTTAAATGCTCGGGATGTAAACATTACCGTGTCACAGAAGTAATATTTCAAGTTCATATAACATCAAGTCACCTTTTAATTTTATCCGCTAGATTTAGTGCAGCACGGCACGTGACATCACTTTTCACGGCTAAACTTTTCCTTCGTATTTAAAGTTTGCAGCTCAAACCGCATCTAAACACATAGAGGAATAAAGATGATAAATACTCACGTCCAGAAGTTTCCGTGCCAGATGAAGTCGAACATGAATGCCTTTAGGGAGTTGTGATAAAGGCGTTGTCTTCTCTGGCTCTCCTGACAGCTGATGAGTTCCCCTCTGTACTCCAGCACGAAGCTGCCTTTAGTAAAGTCTGTCACCGCGAACACTCCTCTACCTGAGCCGGGAAGCACAGCGCGCTAGCATAACCGGCTAATTATAACTATCATTATCATTCAGAGTTTCTCTGCTCTGCTCACCTTTAAATGAATCAATGTATTTCACATCAAGCCCCACTTTATCA
This sequence comes from Silurus asotus, assembly GCA_024362625.1. Lineage (NCBI taxonomy): Eukaryota > Metazoa > Chordata > Actinopteri > Siluriformes > Siluridae > Silurus > Silurus asotus. The sequence goes on along the minus strand of MU551677.1, from coordinate 1,770,596 downwards.
CGACAAGTGGTGATGTGAAATACAGCGTCCTGATTTGGGCTCTGCCTTTTGCTTCCTCTCATTTTTAAAGCCAGGACTTCACCCTTATTACCGATTAAAACATTCATTTACTAGTTTACATACTTTACTAATCTTGAAGATATTATTTGCTGGATGCATTAAATATGAATAGATGATATAGCATTAGCAAAACAATTACACTAACACAGTTTAAATGCCTCGTTAAGGCTGAGCTAGCTAGCTAGCATGAGTTAATTACAAACAACTCTATGGAAATTATAAATAATAATATTATAAAATTATTAATAATATAATTTTATAAAGTCCTAAAAATGTTGATATTCTACCAGAGTTTACTTAATAAAACATTGTAATTGTATAACCTTTAAAAACTTTATATTACGGTTATATACCTCACATGGTCTTTGCATGGAGTGCTAATTAGCGAACTGCACCTTTTAGCCACTGAGGTTGTACGATGTTGTGAAGTCCCTCACTCAACAACATACTACCTCATTGGCTCAAAGCCCCCCCTATGTTCTTTCTGTTTTAACCAATCAGACTTCAGTGTTGGTGCATTACGTCAGAAAGTGTGTATAGCTGATGTTTTTACGGTCTAAGGCCAGAGGGGGAGTTTACACACTTGAGTCGCAGCCTCGAATACACACACACACTTTTTTTCTGGGAAATGTCAAACTTGGGGACTAAGGAGATATTAAGGGGGGGTGTTTAGCTCGATGAGTTAGACATGCTGCAGTGGTTAGTTTTGTGGGGACTCGATTTTAGGTCCCCACGTTCACACAGGTACCCACGTTATTGGTGTGTATTCCGGTCAATGTCCCCATTTTGTAAGTTTTGCGTTTTTATTTTTTTGGGCAACAGCGTTACGGGTTAGTCAAAGAAACTTAGAAATGAGCATCAGAAAATAATGAGCACATTATCGTCAGTTTCCACACGCGCACACACACGCAGTAATACCGTAAGAATGCAGTGACGTGCTGTTCCCAAAATGGCACTCTGCTCTTAAAGGAGCCACAACATATTTCACCAGTTACACCGTCTTTCGGTAAAGCCTGTGTGAAGTTCATTAGTTTCAGTGTAGAAACACTGCGGCTTATACACAAGGTGCGGCTTATTTCTGTTAAAAATAATAATATTTGTAAAATTATACAAGGGTGTGCTTGTACCGAAAATTATGGTACATTTGTGTGCTGGAAATATATTAGTGTATTCGTGTATGTAGTAGTATATCTTCTAAACGGTTTTCTCTGTGGGATTTTAAGTCACTTTCATATATATATATTTTCTTATTTTGTTTTGTTTTTTTCCGTTTTAAAACAAAAAAAGGTTTGGCAACTTTATCTTTCCCTAGAAATAATTCTAAGCTTATAATCAATTTATTTATTGATTTTTTTTAATTGTGCATGTTAAAGTGTATAGATCAGTTAAAGCACACGAGTGTATAAACCAGTGGCATGTTGTGGAAAAAAACATTATAAATATATATGTGTTGTATTTAGCTAATTTTAGAAACGCATTTAGTTAACACTTATGTGACTCACACTGACGTTGTATCAGTAGTGTGTGCTACTCATTTCTAATCCAAGCACCTGCTGGACTATGCTAATCAGATGAGGAGCCAAATCTGGTTGTCCTTTGAACATTTCTTTTCCTGAGCAGATTAATTAGTGTGCACAGATGACGGACAAGCTTTCCTTGATCTGGTACATACAGGTTTGTGAAAAAAGACAAAAAAAGACCAAACTGGACACTTTGGTCCAGTTTCAGCATTATAGCTGTCATATACTGTAGACACAATTACTCTGATGTTAAACTTGTTAAATAAAAATAAATACCTCAACAAATAGACTAAACACTGCATCTCATAGCCAAATTAAAAGTCTTGCTGACATTTTCGTCAAGGGTGTAGATACAATTGTAACAGTGGTTCGTGAGTGGACGGCTGCGCTGGACAAAACAAGCGATAAGATAGCCACACCAATATATAAACACAATGATCGTCAAGAAAAAATCATGTAGACTTTTATTTTTTTTCACAGAATGTCACTTTATTTCTGCCTCATATTCAAATTCAGGTAAAAAAAACACATGATAAGGTAAAATTTGTTCATTGTGCTGGTTTTGTCTAGGGAAGAGCTCCTGTTTGTTTTCATGATGTGTATGACAAGAATGTTTGACTTGAATACTATTTATTAATATTATCTTCACAAGCAACATCTGCACAACTATTTTATTCATCATATCAGCATACTTATCTGGGCTTTTCAGTGCTTTTCCACACCATTTTTTTAACCACTGGTCCAGCTAATAACTTCCCACCTGTTCTGCCTGCCAGTCATTGCTAAGTCATGCTAGTCTCTCAGTGTGTACTGTCAAAATTTTGTTCCTCTTTATATTACTACATGTGTTTTCAGTTAATAAATGCTCAGTACCTTGGATGAAGCTCTAAATTCTGTGACAGAATCTATTATCTATGTAAGCTCATGTCTGTTAGACCGGTAAGATATTCAAGTTAACAATAGAATTAGTGGAGCTCTAGATCTACACATTACTTACTCTGTCAGAATAATTTGTTCTTGTTTCCTTATTACAAGTCAATTAATTATCTGTATTAAACTGTATTATAGAAATATTATTTTTAGTTTTAGGCATTGATCGTGGTTGATGTGGCTAATTATTTCTGCACAGAAAATTGTGGGTTTTTTATATTCAATTTAGCATTACAAAATAAAAGAGATATTCTTAAACAACAGTTTTTGTTGCATAATGCTTTTTACATAGAGTTAGAGAATTCACCACACTTGTACATGCATAGACATATCCTTTTAGGATAAGATATGCCTGCCCTGACAAAAGATTTTCTATATGCAGCATTGTGCAAAGGTTTTAGGCAGGTCCGAAGAAATGCTTTTAAAAAGTATATATTAATTGTTTATTTATTTACAAAATTTAATCAAAAGGAAGAAACTTAGTGATTCTAAAATTTGGTGTGACCACATTGTACACCTGCACAGTAACAGCTGCTCTTTATTTTATAGAATCTGAGTCAGGTGTATGATTAACCAATTAGATCAAGCAGATGCTAATGATCATTAATGTCATATGTAGGCTGAAACACAGGAGCAGAACAGAAATAGCTGTGCAGGAGGCTTAAAACTGAGTGACACATCATGCTTATTAACCTACAACATTGGAAGATGTCCAGCAGTGCCATCAGCAAAGAAATGGTAAAAACCAGTGGGACCCAGTTACACCTATCTACTATCTAGAGAAGTCTGGCCAGACATGGTCTTCTTGGAAAGATTGTCTCAAAAAATGCTGTTATGAAAACAAGGCTAATGGACAACTATACATGAAACTGCCAGAAAATTATAGCAAGTACTCTGGATTGATGATATTTGCCTATAGCAGGAGACAAGTTGCTGAAAGGCTTAAGAGCATCATGAGTGTCTGCAGGCACTCATGCAGTGAGGCATGATGGAGGTTCTATGCAAGTTTGGGGCTGCATTTGGGCAATAGATTTGGAGTTTGAGTCAGGGTAATTGTTGTCCTTCTAAAACTGTGCCAGTGTAAATTTCTGTTTATCAGGCAAAGTGTGGTCACCTTTACTATTGATTTGAATTGAATTTATTTTCTGTTTATTTATTATCCATTTGGTTAATTGCTAAAAAATGTGTATGTATAGCACAAACTAAATCATACATTTAACGAGGTAAGAAACAAGCAAACACACACAAACACACACAGGCTTGTCTTAAGAAGAACACATGGTCTAGAAGTAAGTTAAGTAATCTTTCATAGTCTAGATATGTATTTATGCAAAACTATCCTTTAAATTACAAGATCATCACAGGCATATGAACATCTGACAGTTTTGCTCTAGTAGGAACATTTGGCTGGTCTCCATGAAGAGCATTTTTTTTGTGCCTTCTGGATATTGAAACCAAGTTTGGAGTTGGGTTTAGGTGAAGAGTTCATTTTGATTAGCTAAATAAATAATCAGTCAAAAGAAGGCATTGATTAAAAATGAACAAATAAATAAAATAAATAATTTACTTCATTTAAATATTCATTCTTTATGTATTATTCTCTTAACAATATAGGATAACGATCATGATTAGGGTCATGCATTATGTATGCCAGTGATGTGATTTGGATTATTCTCCACATCTTAGAGCTACACCAATCCACTACATCTGTGAGCAAGCAAAACAGCAGGTGCACTGGCAAGGAATGAATGCAATGGAAACTGTGGGACAGAATGCAAATTAGGAGTCTAGAAACTCCTTGTAGAGCCACATCTTCTGCTCGACTGATACTCACTGTCCCTTGCTCAGGGAATGATGAGTGGGGACTGTGTGATCATAATGTCATCTCATCCTGACTACCTGCCAGGAGCACCGAAGTAACAGTACATCAAAGATTTAACCTCAGGGAGCTTAAGTTTCTCTCTTACGTTTTGGCTTTCTGGTCTTTTCCTCACTAAATGGTCCAATCATACATGAGCTTTAGCAGCTTTTAAAAAGACATTTTGCATGGAAATTTGCACTGGCAAGTAAGCAAAGGCATATTTGTATTTCCCTATGTATGCACTAAGCATATAAAATGAATATTGCCACCACTAAGAGACTTGATATTTATGATTTCTGTAAGGTGTTCATAACTAGGTGGACTCAAGGGGAGAAACATGAGGATGGGTGCTGGTTCTAAGCTGATCCTATCCATCACTGCTTTCATACTGTAAAGAAACCATAAAGAGTCTTTTATTGAGTTTATGAATAAGAAATAGGTAAAACAGGTTATATTGAGAATCTGGAGCATAAGGAGTTACCTAAAACTGTTTCTTAATATCAGGTAATTATTTCACTCTTAGGGGCATGCTGTTGTGAAAAAAGAATCAACAGCTTAATTTCAACACCCCTAGCTCTGCTACTTCCACCTCCACCTCCTGTCTTTTAGTCAATGCCACTGTCTCTAAACCATACAACACCGCAGGTCTCACCACAGTCCTATAAACTTTCCCTTTCACTCTTGCAGATACCCTTGTATCACAAATCACTCCTGCCACTCTTCTCCACCCACACTTTTTCACCTCCTGCTTCACCATCTCCACACCATCCAACCTTCTTTCTCTATCTTACTTTCTTGATTCATTAACTGCTTAAAATACTCTCTTCACCTTCTCAACACACTCTCCTCACTAGTCAACACATTTCCATCTTTATCCTTTATTGCTCTAACTTGTAGCACATCGTTACCAGCTCGGTCCCTCTGACTGGCCAGTCGGTACAAATCCTTTTCTCTTTCCTTGGTTCCAACTTCTCATACAGCTCCTCATAATACTTTTTCTTTGCTTTTGCCACATCTATCTTCACCTGCTGCTGAATCTCCTTGTACTCCTGTTTCTTTTCACATATCTCTCCCAACTGTGTTTAGTCAACCTCTTTTTCCTTACGATTTCCTGCACTTCCTCATTCCAGTTCCCAATCATCCCAACCACCGAGCCCCTCTCTGACCTCTTCCTGAATCTCACACTACAGTCTTCCTCTTTCAGTTTCCACCATCTTATTCTTTTATCAGTCTTCACTCTGCCCCTCATCTTCACGACCTTCAAAACTATGCTACAGACCACCATCCGATGCTGTCTAGCTACACTGTCCCCTGCCATATAATGTTATATATATAATACACAAATAGCACAATGGATGTGTATGACAGAAATTGACAGAAGTACAGATTAAAGTGATCCAGTGTGATCTGTCCTTAAAGTGTCTATGTGCTGGTATAGGGTGACATGGCACTGTGCTGTGCCAGTCCCCAATTAAAGTGACAGTCCAGAGTTAAAGTGACATATACAATAGTGCAAAAATAATTGTGCAGCAAAGAAAAAGTGAGACAGAGGGAGAAGTCTTATAGTACATTTGATAAGCGATGTATATTAACCTTCTTAAAACAGCAAACTAAACAGCTAATATTATAGAACTAACAAGCTCAGTATGTTGATCATCAGTGGACAGTAACAAAGTAAATGTAATTTATTATTGTCCTTAAAAAGCTTATTGATGTAATTGTATTAAAAGTATTTCCATTTGGGTAGAATTTTATTTTTACTTCACTACATTTCAAAGTCAAATATCTTTTTACTCAACTACATTTTAGGAAATCAGTTGTTCCTTTTCATTTTGACTAGTGAGGAGAGTGTGTTAAGAAGATGGAGGGAGTATTTTGAGCAGCTGATGAATAAGGAAAATGAGAGAGAAGGTTGGAGGGTATGGAGATGGTGAAGCAGGAAGTGGATAGGATTAGTAAGGAGGAAATGAGAGCAGCAATTAGGAGGATTAAGAGTGGAAAGTCGGTTGGACCAGACGACATACTGGTAGAAGCATGGAGATGTTTAGGAGAGATGGCAGTGGAGTTTTTAGCAAGACTGTTTAACAGGATTTTGGAATGTGAGAAGATGCCTGAGGAATTGAGAAGGAGTGTGCTGGTAAGAGGACAGTGTGACAGCAGTAAAATGTGCAGTAGGAACAACAGACTGGTGAATGTTGGACTGCATCAAGGATCGGCCCTGAGCCCTTTCCTGTTTGCAGTGGTGATGGACAAGTTGGTGGACGAGGTCAGACAGGAGTCTCCCTGGACTCTGATGTTTGCAGATGATATTGTTATTTGTGGTGAGAGTAGGGAGCAGGTTGAGATGAGCCTGGAGAGGTGCAGGGACATGCTGGAGAGAAAGGGAATGAAAGTCAGTAGGAGTAAGACATATGGGTAGGAGAATGCTGAGAATAAAGACACCAGGAAGGAGGAAAAGATGGCCAAGGCCAAGGAGGCGGTTTATGACTGTGGTGAGGGAAGACATGCAGGTAGCTGACTTGAAAGAGGCAGACGTAGAGGACAGGGGGTATGGAGACGGATGATCTGCTGTGGCAAGTAGAAAAAAAAGTTGTTCCTTTTCATTTATGAGTGAATAAAAACTAAACTGGTCAAACACGTAGCAAACCACCAATTAGGGTTGAGCGTGTGCTCTATTTTGAACTTCTTTTGTTTGGTTATTGGTGGTTTCTACTTATCACCAACATACAGTTCAACATTAGTTTAAGAACATTTTGAGAGGAATAAAAAATGGACTCCTGAGTCTGACTCTAACCTTATTTGCGTGTTTTTTTTAAAAAAATTTTTAAGTAGTTAAAAATGGTTTTTATAATTGTAATAAATATCCAAATAACTTTGTACTGGTACTCAAGTAAAAGTCTGTAGGGAGCATTTTTACTTTTACTGGTAAAATATTTTACCTACTGTATCTCTACTTCAATTCAAGTATATGGTTTGTGTACTTAGACCACCACTTATGTTGACTGATCTAATGTTAATAAATAAATGTATGTATATAAAGAAGTATCGATCATGATGTCATATTCTGAAAGAACTCCAAGTTGGTAGGGGTTTCTTTGTTTTTGTCCTAATTAAAAATCAGCTTCTTTTAATTACAGGATTTAGTCAAATTTGCACATTTGTTCTGGGTATTATATATACATATGTATGTATTTAGTTTTACTTGACACAGTGCTGTACCTTAATCTATTATAAGATTTTGTGGCTTGGCATGGCAGCATTAGGGCATCATAGCAACATGGGTTTGAGGTTAAATTCTGAACTTCAACTTGTTTACAGATTCAGATTGTTTATTAAAAGTTTATTTACTGAAGCTTTAGATTGCTGATTACTGTGTTTTAATACTGTATGCTGATGAGACAGTGAGTGATGTGGATGCTGCTGCTAATCAAAGTGAGGACTTGTTTCACATGATAAACATTTTTTAATTTTCTTAGTACATTAAGTTATAAATGAAGATTTAAGCAGGGTGTCTTTTAGTGAAATTGGAATAAAACATATAACCACATTAGAAGCGGTTGGATAATACTGTTATATCTTTCAGGGTGAGAAAGTGCGGCAAATGTGGGGAAAATGACTTGGATGATAGCGTTATGTAATAAGTTTGGGTTTTATAACCTCACTACCAGTGGATGTGTTATTATTTTGGAAACAGCGAGGATCAAACTAGAGTAGGAGTCAGAGTCAGCCTTCTCAGCAGCTGCATTACGGAATCATTTTAAAAACTGACACCCCGGCTTGGGGGACTTGAAGTTCAGTGTCTTTTTTTTGTGTGACATGGATAAGTGCAGCTCTGTAAACCCTTATTCTGCCTGTCTAGCAGATGAAACAATGACCCAAAGGAGTGTTACCTTGTCAGTGTACTGAAACAGAGAGAGGTAAGAGATAAGAAGGAGAGAAAGAGAGATGGGAAGAGACACTGGGAGAGAAAGATATAGACAAACATATGTTGGGAGGCAGGAAGTTCACTTTTCTGTTACTGTTGTGGCACTTTGCTTGCTGCTCAATGTCTTTGACTGTTCTTTCATGCCTTTCCTTAGCTGTATGATTTATCTTTAGAAAGAACACTGTCAAATCAAACATTGCCGTGTGGACTGCTAGCGAAAACAAAAAATCTCTGAATGTAATATTTGCTTTTAATATTTGCAGCATTCATCATATGCCAGAATTGATCTAGTGATTTACTTACTTTAGAGCATTTAACTTGGAAAAAAAAATATATATATATATTAAGGGTTGTATTTCCTCTGGGGTACTGTAGCGAGTCATACTATCAGCCTTTTCTGTTGTTCTTACCATCATTAATGCGGACAACAAATATATTCACCTGTCTGGCTCACAGTGGTTTTATACAAGGCCCAACAAGGGTTTATGTTATGCTCTTTCATCAGGGTTAAAACTCAAGGTTTCTAAAAAGTCGACATATAAAAAGATGCTTTGGATTTGTAATTGCTTCCCCACAGATTCCTGAATCACTAAGAAAATAGGCTAATTGTGTACAATGGGACTAATTGGTGAACTTACGGCCAGCTTTCTATCTCTATTTTTTTTCACAGAATAGTCATTTCCAGTATGTCAGTTTCGTTAGTAGTGTCTAAGATGTGATGGGGCTAAATATGAAATACATATTATGCACAGTGGCATATTGAAGAGTGCAGTCTATTCCATGACACCAAATGTTGTGGAAAATGCTTTTGCATAAATTCAATGACCTTCTGGCATGACCACATGTGGCCATGCTGACAGGCAGTCAGTGAGCGCTTAGTGCACTGTCAGTCCACTACTTGACACTTTTCTTATTTTCTTTTGCTGTGCCATCTGGCCTGTTTTGCTTCTTACACGAGGAAGAGGATTAGTCACACTCTACCATCACACACATGGCAAACGATTTTACTCTGGATGAAGAAAAAGTGAGACTAGGGAATACTGTGTTTAGAAATGATCAGAGAGACCGATCTTTGGGCACCTGACCAGAATAATTTATGATTTATAATATTTTGAAAGATGAATGTAAGTAAATGATGAGTATGTTGTAACATCCCAAAGTGGTCTATTCTATGACTAAAATGGGTACTCAATTCAATTCATTTTTATTTGTATAGTGCTTTTAACAATAAACATTGTCTCAAAACAGCTTTACACAGCAAATGTGGTGATAAAAATAAATAAGATATTCTTTATAAGTGTAAGTTTATCCCTGATGAGCAAGTCGATGGCGACTGTGGCAAGGAAAAACCCCCAGAGATGGCATAAGAAAGAAACATTGGGAGAAACCAGACGCAAGAGGGAACCCATCCTCATCTGGGTGGCACTGAATGTCCATTTATTACAGATAAATGATGTTGTGGGGTACAGTGATGGTGATCAGAAGCAAACTGTAGTCCTGAGTCAGTGTAGCAGACTGGTGACATTAAATACAATCCAAATCCATCCTCAAAGCTCCCGTTCTTACTCCAGAATTTCATGAAACCACCCGAGGCATTGATAAGACACCGTCCCCAGATGCCCTCAAAATGACTGCCAGGTCCCACCCAAGCTCTCTAGGTTGTACCGGACGCCCTAGCCTCCGGGTGCCACAAAGTGAAAGCATCACAAAAGGGTCTCTGCCCAGAGAGCTAAGGGGGCATGATATGCAAAAATGGCGGACGCGTACACTTTCAGAGTGGATGGAGCCAACCCCTTGGCGAACTGTCCTTGGAGGAACTCCAGCACTGAGCTAACCGGTCAGTGGACTGGATCCAGCTGGTGGTGCTCACACTATGAGGTATATATATCTGGTGGCATACAACCTCCTCATGGAGGGAGCTCTGGAGTGGAGAATGGTCTTTACCACCTCAGTGGAGAAGCCAGAATCTCCAATAGATGAATCTCCCATAGAGGGTGCTCGAGGAAAGCTACCAGGTCCACAAACCATGGTTGGAAGTGAGCCTAGAGGAGTAAGCTAGACAGTGCATGTCTGCTGCTTAGTTTAACCGACCCAGTATGTGAACTGTGTTAAATGATAGGATCTACCCCTGGGCCCAAAAAAGGATCTCTTGCATCAGCCTGTACAGGGAGCATAAATGCAGACCTCCTTGATGGTTGATGTAGGAGACCATCACGGTGTTGTCCGTATGGATCAGCACATGGTTATCTCTGATATCTGGGAGGAAATGCTTCAGTGTTAGAAGCATCTCTAGACAGTTGATCTGCCAAATTAGATGGGGCCCTTCCCATAGACATTGGGCAGAGTGACCACTTATGATCGCTCCCAACCCCGTGAGGGATCTGAAGTTAGCATTAGGCGATGACCAGGGACTCCCAGCATGGGGCCTAGACATAGGAACCCGGGATCTCTCTAAACATCTAAGGCACGCATCGCAATGAGTAGCACCATGTGAGCGGCGTGAAAGGTACCGCTGAAATGTCGCTGCCCGTTTCTTATTTTCCTGAAACCTCTTGACCACCGTGCGTTTTGACACAGCTCGAGATCCTGAAAGGCAGTTCGATTCTATTTCCAAAGATGCTAAAAATAATCTTCTTAAGAAAAAAACAAAACAAACAAACAAAACAAAACAAAACTTTTACTATATTAGTTAGTAAACCATTTATTAAAAGAATCTGCTATACAACACCAAAACCAAAGATACAAGTAGGTGTTACTACTCAATGTATACTATATAAAAAAGGTGTGAGAACTCAAAATGTGAAATCCGGATCTGGAACACAACGTCAACCCTGGTTAGGAGTCTTGCAAAAGAGGCATTAGCGCTTCTTTGCAGTCATGTATGCAGTAGTTGGCACTTGTGTGTGTTACACCGTTCTGTGTGGCTGGATGTATGTCAGCATTCACTTACCTTCACTTAGCTGGTAGCTCATGTATAAAGCGGGAAACTAACTGGATGAATTGGTCAAAAATGTATAAAATAGGAAAACAAAAAAAACTGTTAATTAAGTACAGCTTGTGGTACAATGACTGATATCAGCACATCAAGATTAAACAATTTGAACTGATACCATGCTTAGGTTGAGGCTAAGGCTTCTATTAATTTTGTGTCAGTGCTGGATAGATGTGCCCAGATGTTACATGCTTGCCTGCTCCCTATATCCTAATGCACATCTGCCGTGATTCCTATTTACACCTAATGCTCTACCTAAAGCTTCTGCGTCTGTTCCTCCTGCTGTTTTTCCCTCTACAGCTTCCTGCTGAAGAGGGTCATCTCAGCTGGATACCTTGGAGAATTGTACTTCCGGAAAAATGCTTATGCTTATGATTCACCTTCCTGCTGCAGCGATTTGCTTTCCCTGGATACCCAGGAGATTTGCACCACCTAGGAACTGATCTCAAAACTCCTATTTACAGTGTGCTCATCTTAGTATATATTTAATATACATGCAATATGTCTAGGATCTTACTTTATATACATAACTAACCACTGAGTGTAATTGTGAACCACCGAGTGAAAATATATACTATAATAAAAGCCGGATACACCTACAACTTTAAGAACGAAATAAAAAAAGAAACCTACTGTGTCAACATAAAACTAACCGTAAATAGACTTAGATACAATGAACATCATGACAAAATAGAGACAAAATAATAAACAAGATAAACAAAATGACACCCAAATGATCTCTATTACAGTTGTGGTCAATTACTGTTCTCAGTATTTTGTACTGTATTTTTGTACATTTCTCATCTGACAAAGCTTCCAAAAGAAAAGGGGAAGGTGATGCTGCTGTAAGTCAATTTAATAATAACAAAATAATGTGCTATTTGTCCGTAATAAGATGTGAGCATGATGTCATAATAAGAAATGTTTTGGCACTACACGTGTCAGCAAGCTCTCTTTAGATCAAAAAACCCTCTCACCTGCACAAATCAGATAAAAAAATAAAAAATTCATAATACTACCAGCATTAGATGTGATTTAAGGAATTAGGTGGGAGTTAATACCTACTACCCTGTAGGGATCAGTTCTTATTTGTAATCTTCAGGTTTGGAAAAGAAGCTTAATTAAATTCGATGTAAGCAGGTCATAGCATATTATTCGTGGAGTTTTTTTCTTTTTTTTTGTTTACGATAATGAATTTGATTAGATGTTTGAAACTTTAAATAACATATAAAATATAAACACTCCGAGCCATATATATATATATATTTTTTTTTTTTTACCAATACAGTAGTACAGTATTCATTTAACATTCAAAAATACTCAATCTTAAACTACATAAAAAGGTCTTATAACAAACAGATACTGTTTGCATGTTTGCAATATCTAAATATAAATCATCATTCTGGTTGACCTGTTTGGCAGCTTAATAATAAAGTGAGTTTGAGCATATTGATAATAAGACTAATTACAGATCAGCATTCTCATTTACTTAATATGACTTTTTTTTTTGTTTCAAATTTTGGTCTATTAGAGCTTAAACACAGAAGCTTCTAACTTAATATTGATACCAATAACTCTCAGGTTTATTTTTAGCAGTTTGTTGTTTACCAGGTAAACACATTAGCTACACAATAGATACTAATGCTATTTAAAAAGCTATTTTTGAAAGCCTTAAGCATGTACACTGTATAGACAATGTACAAGTATGTACTTTTTGAACATCCCATTTCACATTTAGTCCCAAGTTGCTGTTTTAATAGCCTTCACTTGTTTGTGAAGATGTTTCAATATATGTTGGAGTGTGTTTGTGGAGATTTGTGCTCATTGAGTCACAGGTGTGTTAGTAAAGTCAAGAATTGATGTAGGGTGAGGAGGCCTGGGATCCCAAAGGTGTTCAATTGGGGTGAGTTTAGACCTCTATAGCAGGCCATTCAAGATCTTACACTCTAAACCATGTACACCATTTCTTTATTAAGCTGACTTAATGTCCAAAGGCATTGTCTTGCTGGAACAGGTTTAAATTTCCTAGCTCAGGTGAAGGTAAAATGTAATGCTTTAACTTACAAAAACATCTTGTACAATAGTGTGCTTTCATCTGTGCAATTCATGGGGAAAGAATCTGGAAAAATGCTAGAATGGGTAGAAAAGTCAGGTTTTTCAATACTCTTGTCCATTTCAAAACAAGAATAAGTTTTATTGTTCTATAGATTTTGGCACTCCAACAATAATTCATTACACACAAGAACGGGCTGCTAATGTGCAGGAAAATTAAAGTTTACTGATCTAAAAACAATAATAATGTGCTGAAAATGGAAGAATGGAATGTAATCTGCATACCAAAGCACAAAAAGCAGAGTCAGAGAACGGATACAAATGATAATTACGCGCCAACTACCGGATTTTCAGTTAATTAGAAAGTTTTTTTTCTTTTGTGTGAAAGAAAAAAAAAGCACAGCGTACGATGTTCAGGAATATACACATTATTTCCTTCAACATTTGAAGCATCCCTCAAACACTTCCTTACAGTCCATACAGTATGTATCATGTAATCATGTAGAAGAGCATAAGAAAAGGACAAGTTGATATAGGTGATTATCTGTTATCTTGGCTCTCTGATCAAAACCATCCTTTCTAAAACTAATCGGGCTATTCTCATTTGTTATGTCTAATGATGATGGGTTTGGATCTAATCCCGATTTCTAATGCAACTTCTGTACTATTAGACATCAGCTGGGTTGGTTTCTTTACTTGCATTCAGTTCTACATAAACCGAGAAACCATTTTCTTCTACTAGAGAGATTTTTTGTATGTGGTGTTCAGCTAGAATTCTGAGTTCAGGAGAGACTAAGGCAAAGTCTCTACCTGGGGGAACAGTGGTAACAGGGAGGTGTAGGTGGTACACTGTCTCTCTCCAGTGACATGTTATCCTGCGTGATGCCCTAAGGCCACATGATGCGAAAAAAAACTCTGCCTTGTTAACAGTTGTGTCATCCCATCTTGTTAGATAAGCATTGCATTGCTTCAACTTGCTCTGAACCTATGGTTCGAACCCGACCACTGGAGACTGAAATTAAATTTTTTTGCTTCATTGGCATGCTCACAGAAGCAATCTCATCAAGTTTATCTGAAATAAGACATCCCTTAAGGCTGCATATTCCAGTTAGCTAAAATACCTGGGCAAAATCTCAGCCGAAAAATAAGTAAAGCATTTAAAATGAGCATGTATGATGTCTCAAAGTATTAAACGGAAAGAGTATAGTTGGACTTCACGTTATAAGAATTGCCAATAAAGTGTAAAAAAAAAAAAAGTAGTAAAAAAGTAGTGTTTTGTAGTAATCAAGAAATATTGAGTTAATAATGACATTGTCTTATTTGTCTAAAAAATTTATTGTGGTCACAATTTAAAAGGTACCGTATTTTTCGGACTATAAGCTGCTTCTTTTTTCCCACGTTTTTAACCCCGAGCGGCTTAAACAACGAAGCGGCTAATATATGGATTTTTCCTGTGTTTTTCCCGGTTTCACAAACTTCAAGCCAAAAAACTGAACCCCATAACATTAGACCAATAACATTTCCGAACGGAAACGAAAAAAACTCACCTCTCCTGTGTTCTGAGCTGCACGACATCTGGAGAAAAAATTTCACCGGTATTGATTTTTAAACGCACGACGATGCAAAAAGATTAACTCCAGAGAGAAATAGTTGTGAAAAGAAGAAGGAAGACAGTGAACAATGACTTTCTTGGTAGGCTACTGTTTAGATACAAGCCGTTGTAACGTGTTGAGTCTGGGTGAAGGGAGAGCTCGCTAACTCCAGTTGCAACAGAAATCATATAAGCACAGACAGGTTTCCAAACTGTGTGCTTTTTTATTTTTCTTGGCAACAGTGTTACGGGTTAGTCAATAAAACTTAGAAATGAGCATCAGAAAATAATGACCACACGTACACATGGAGTAATACCGGCGGAATGCAGTGGCAGCCTATTTCTCAAAATGCCACTCTGCTCTTAAAGAAGCCACAACATATTTCACCAGTTACACCATGTAACAGACACTGTCTTTCGGTAAAGCCTGTGTAAAGTTTATTAGTTTCAGTGTAGTTATACACAGGTGCGGCTTATTTATGTTAAAAATTAAAATATTTGTAAAATTCAGTGCTTATATAATGGTGCGCTTTATAGTCCGTAAATTACTGTATATATGAATCCATGTATAATTTTTGCTCTGTATTTGAGGTTAATGCTTCAGCTGAGTTCAAATAAAATAACAGAAAACACTCAAATTTTTTTCTAATGTCTTTTGAACTCTAGCAGTCTGGTTGAGCTTGAAAATGTAATGCAGCACTTCAAGAGGACAAGCTCATATTCATGAGATGCATCAGGAGTTATCTCTGATATTCACAAATGCATTTTTAATAAGAGCCACGATGTGCTAGCCTTTAAAATCACTACTGTACAATTTTGCATTGCACAACCCAGCACAATTGAATGACTATGTTTTATTCTACAGTATCTTAGAAAACAGTTTAATATTTATGTTTCTTTGACAACAATTTACTTAAAAATGTATAATAAATGCCAAGAGATAGCAAATGCCCAAAGCATGGTTAGCTTTAGATTGGTATATACAGTATAATGATATTACAGGCTTTCTGATAAATTGCTCTATTGCTAATTTAAACTAAATATTTATATAATTTGGCAAACAGGTGTTACAACCCTTATGTTTCTGTGCCTGTCTTCTGTTGTATATGAAACCCAGAGTTTCCAGCCTGCCCAAGCCTGCCTTGGTCCCACCTCCAATTAATAATCTCATAGCTGATGCCTCTGTATAAGGAAGGGAAGCCACTGGGACAGGGTTGTTGTTGTGGCGGCGGCGGCATTGGTAGATGTGGCGGTGTTTGGTGGTATTGAGTGTTGTGGTGTAGTAGTGGGTTTTGTTTGGCTTAGTTTTATAAGTTTGTTCTGGTTTTTGAGTATGGCCTGTATTTTGACCATGGGCTTGGTTTGCCCTAATGGACTTAGTTTCCGTTTCTGTATATAGATACCACTGTTTGTATATCAATTACTTAACTAGCAGTAGTGGTGTGGCTGCAATTTGCTTTGCGGTGGGGATTAATGATCTGTGTTTTGTAGTAATTGTAATTTATTGTAATTTTGTTAATTTTCTTTCAGGTAAGGAAACTTCTAAACTAATGTTTTGTTAATTATTTTTGCCTTGGCCCATACTAGAGACAAGCCATTGTACAGTTGTGTGTGTGTGTGTGTGTGTGTGTGTGTGTGTGTGTGTGTGTGTGTGTGTGTGTGTGTGTGTGTATCTGTTATAATCCCCCTTGTCTTCTTATTATACCAACAGTTTCTACAGTCTGATTTGTATTATTTTTTATGAAGGTGTTCATTCTCTGGAATCCTAAACTAGTAACTCTGTGTGGCCTGTGTGGGTCGTAACACAGATTTGTACCTCATTACTCATTAATACAGTATCACAAAAAAAAAAAAAAACAGGGTCAGACAAAAATGCTTTACTTTCAGTGGGACACAGAGTCCTCTGGTCTTGCTTTTAAATTTGTACACTTATTTTATTAGTATCTTGTCTTGTTTTGATTAAAGTCCTTTGTTTATTTATCCCTCCATCTAATCATCCATCTTCAGTAACCGCTTTATTTTACTCAGGGTCACAGTGTGTCCTAAAAATCACCCGCAAGCCCAAGGCTGGAGTTTACTCAGGATAAGGACACCATTAGAAGCACCACACAAACCAGCTCACACATCTTTTTTTATTTAGGGGCAATTTCGAGTATACCCAAAAAAATGCCTAAATATAAAAACGTGCACTACATAGAAGATGTGAATTAGATCCCCTCGACTAAGTGTGTACCTGTTAGAAATGCTTTCAAGTATAAATCATGGAAGAAGTGAAAAGCTCCTAATTACTATATATAAAAATCCCAGGAAGACATTCCACCAAAACCAAGACTGCAACCAATCTATTCACTGGAGTACATGGGGGGAAAACGATTATAAACGAGTTTATAATCAAACCCCAGATCCTGCACCATTGGGTTGCATCAAACTCTTAGCTGAAATGTCAGTCAGGAAATAAAATCTATCTGCCTTATTTTCAGTAGTATATAAAGCATGTGCTGTGCATTTCTTGACAAATGGGTAGTACCACAGTTATCTTAAATAAATATAAGTACTAACCATACACACTGTATATCACTGTCTACTTATCAAAAGTGCTATTACATGTCATTCTTACTCACTGCCTGAAGCATTTTATCTTAGTCAGGGTTGTGGTGGATCAAAAGTCTATCTCTGGAACACTGGGCATAAAGCAAGAATACACAAAAGGTAATTAAATGTACCCAGGGGCTTTAGAGTGGCCTATCCACCATGTTTTTGGGATGGGCGATGCACAACTCCACACAGAAAAAAGAACAGGCTGAATTCAGGATCTGGTGTGCCACTGTGAACAGAATGGGGTTAGGGTTTGTTGGAGGGTTCATGATTTTGTGTTTATACCCAGACCAAATGAATAATGCATCAACATCCAGTCAGCAAACACAGCAATGTTCAGTACACATAACTAGTATTTTTCCAACCATAGCACCCGCTGCCTCTTTCGCACTGCATGTCTGCTTTTTCGATCATTAAAGTGTATGGGAAAATAGTTGTTGAACAAACAATGAGGTGCATTCCTGATTAGAGGATGTTTTTGTTTCACTCATATACAGACGGGTCACAAATTTAACAGTAAACTACTGTCTCAGGCATCCTGGCAATGCTATGAATGGTGTGTCCAGTTACTTAAACATCTATACAAGGTTTTTAAATAATTTTGTAGACAGCACTCTCGACCAATACCAGCAAAACACGATTTTAGGTAAATATCTTTAAAATATGGTGTTCACCATTGTAGTTCAGCTCTAAATACATATAAAATCTATTTTAATGTGCATTTTACTTTTCAAGCTTTTTTAGCTTCAAAGTAGCTTTGTTTTCTTTAATAGACAGCTCGCTGGCCCTCATGTTGGTTTATCCTTAACATCAAATTAAGTCTTCACAGGTAAAACCCGAAGCTCAGTTTCTTTAAGAATCCTTGTAAACTGCACTAACTGAAGCTTTTCACCATACTGTATTTATTTTTTTATTTATTTATTTATTTACTGTACTTGTATTTATTTTTACATTTTTTTCATTTCTTCCCCAAAAACCAAAGATTATTGAGTTCCTAAAGTTGATCTTAATGGCATTTGGATGAAATTCCACCTGCATGCAGAGGTGTTATAAAGCTATTAATAAACATATCCTGACACTGGTTCAATAGGTCATGGACAAATAATACCATCACTTGAAAAAATCAATTTCTAATTAAGCATTCATTACATTTTTGCTCATATACCAATTTATATGCATTTGAGAGAAACATTTTAGATCTAGATTAGAAATTTTGTTTATGTTGAAAATAATTTAAAAGAATGTCCTAGGACATAAGCTCTGTAATTTGTGGATTTTTGTGGTGAGAAAGCTTGTGTTAAGAATACTGAAAGGAATGTATATGTGCCAGCTTGCATGACTAATAACTTATCAGAGATGCCTTGCATCAAAGAAGGATATTTCTATGCTGTTTGAGTGATTGTACCACAGACAAAAAAATCAAACACACAAACAAAATTACAACAACAAAACAATCTAAATAAATTAACTAACATAGTGTTTTGCTAAGCTGTGTACACAAACATGACATATGCCGTTGTATGATTTAAGCAAATGGGTTTTTTTTTAAATTGATTTTTGGCATTTTCGATATTCAAACATTAACTATGCCAAAATCAGCTTTGTTTACTTACGTGCTTTTTGGTGATTATACATTTTTAGAAGGACTACATAGTGTGACAAAGTTCTGTATATTTTCTTTGGTTTTTAATTAAAAATGTTTCATCTTGTGAGAATTTTCATATTTTGTTCTGGTGTTTTATATAAAATATTTACAAAATGCAAAAGCTGGAACATAACTATTTCTCTGGAAATAAAACAACTTATATGTGTCATTGAATAAAATAGAGCTTATATTCAGATCTTTTGCAATCAGCTTTTTTTGGTGCTGGCTGTATTTAACCTCTGTTAATGTTAGATCTTTTGGAAACTAGCTAATATTTTAAATAATGTTGTTTTTGCCTGGTGTCTTAATGTGCATATTAATGGAGTTGGAGTTCTCATCACTTGAAAACCACTTGCTGCTGCTGAGCATGTCTCCACATCGAAAGCTGAAAAAAAAAAAAACTTTTCCTGTTTACTGTGGATGGTACCACTTAGTAGACATGAAGATTTCTTCATTGATATTTGACTGCCATAATATGAACAGTTCTTTTACAATGTGTTTTGCACTCAAGTCTCCATTAGTAAACCGATGACCTCAAAAATGATGAAATTATAGTGAATGAATGCCCAGGGCCTCCCTGATGAAGATAGGTTATATTTTAATTTAAGTTTCTTTCTCATATCATCTCAAACAGTCAATCATTGCCACTGCTGCTTCTGACTACTTATTAGAGATAACATTTAGGAATTTTTAATTTAATTAATGTTTGTTTGTTAATGTTTTAATTTAAATAAAAACATTTTAATTAATGTTTATTTGTTGAAAGTGCTATACAAATAAAATTTAATTTAATTAAAATCCAAATCCATGATCTAATAAAATATAATATAAGGCCTTCCATAAAGTGTGCATTTTGATGACTTTTTCAGATCCACATCAATGGGACTTTGTTTGTAAGATCACTCACTACAGCATAGAGTGACTATTGGGAGGTTATTTCGAGGCATCAGTTATTTGAATTCAGAGGCATGGAAGGAGCTTGGCACTACCAGAGCTTCAATCAGAGCTGAGCTGAAAGCATGGACGTGTGCTGCATCCTCGCATCTTTATGCCTTTCAGAAGGCTAATTTACATCCATGATAGAATATGGCATAGTTCTATGAATTCACTTTGATTGAAAAACAAAAAGAGTCAAAATATAAACTCAAAAATGACAGCCCAAACATTCAAATATCAAAAACAGTAAGTATATAAGTACACTCTTTAAATACTACTAGCTTTCTCACATTATAAAGGTTAACACTAATGAAGGCAAATTCCAAACAGGTGAGAACGATGCCTTGGTAACTATGGAAACAGTTTAAGAATCCTTGTGTGTCCATGCATGTTTATACAATATTCTGTAAGGTTTGAACTCTTCCATGAGCCGTCATAACCTGCACATGGTTTACACCATGAGAAACAATACATAAGTGTATTACATCGATTTTATTCACTTGTCCTGCTTCTTAAATTTGTGTGAACATGAATAAAATTTGAATTTGTTATCGATTTACTGATTCAGTTTTTGTTTTAAATGCCCGAAAAGAAAAATGTCCTAGGACTGTTTTAGACAATTTTAAACTATAATTTAGAATAAAAATAAAAAAAATCACACCACTTGAACACACCAATGATGTATTAGAATTATTGGCTGTAAACTGTAGATGTTTACTCTGGCTGAAAATACCAGCTTGGTATGAGCAACTACCAGCTGTCAAAGCATAGGCAAAGCTGATTAAACTAGTGGACCATCTTTGCCAGTTGGTCAAATTTCCAGCCTCCTTATTATGTTGGATTACATTGATACATGACTAAAATGCTTTAATTTATTTTCTACTTTTCATGCTGTTGAGAGTTTTTCTTTAAAACAACTTAGTCCTCACTCTAATATTTGCATTAGTAGCAGTAATACATGTCCATTGCAGCCTGCGTTTTGGCAAATCAGCTTAATTCTTTGGCAGCTCAGATCCCTTCTTCAAGCTTTTTAGAATGCAGACAGTACGTTTGTCCTCATGAGGAAATGTTTAAGGCTCCAGTCAAAATTATATATATATATATACACACACACACACACAGTAACGTCTTGCTGGTGATACTGTATTTATATCTCAGAATATCTTGATAACCTCCTTAAACAACTAGCCTATTGTGAGGTCTAATTTGAGAATTAGTCACATCTCTGAAATAGTGTTTGAAAAAAGCGTGAGTAATTTTAATATAATCTGATTAAATTAGTAAATATATTATAGAATTTTATACTGAGATTTACATTTATTATTTGTAATTATACCAGGTTACGTATAAAACCATGTTTCCAGAGAAAATAAGACACTGCCTTAAAAATGCTTTGGGAACACTTCCGCATTGTCCACACTCTGAATCATGTGTATAATTATCCAGTGGAAGGCGAGGGGTCACCGGCGGGTTGACGTCACGATCAGGAAGCATAAAAGAACATGAAGTGAAACCAGTACTAGCTTCTAAAAAGTGAAGGAAGGAAGGACCAATCCCTGCCCAGTGTGGATGGACACAGCTGGGGCAAAGGACAGAGGAGCCAGGAGTGGCACTGAGGTCAAGGCTATAGAACCTGACAAAAGTCAGCTGGTTGGACCAGCTCGCAGCGTTGCAAATGTCCGAGAGGAAAACTCGAGAGGACAATGCCTTAGAGGCAGCATCAACAATCTATCTGCTGAGTGTCTGTTCTATGGATGTATATGTCCAATGCTTACATGGTCTGGGGCCTAAAATGGAGGAGAAGAGAATGCTGGAGCGTAACAGGTTGTGGGAATACCCTGATCTAGGGTAGAGAAAGGCACTGGCTATGAAAAAGAGAAAGGCCTGGAGTGAATTCCAGGAAAGAATGGGCCACAGAAAGGTCCTAAAGATCCTCTACTTTCTTAAGAGAGAGGATGGCCAAGAGAAATCAATTTTTCCTTCATGTGGGCAAGAACAACATCTCGATGTCAGACCGCTAGCTGCTCTGATTGAGCCAATGTAAACCAATCATCGATATAATTAAGAATGTTGATGCTTCAAAGCCTTAGCCTTATATCTCAAAGCATTGTTGTTTAGTATCAAATATTAGTATAGTGTAGTAACACATGGTTGAAGGACACTGTTGAAAATGCCTGGGCTGGCAACAATACTGATGCCTGTAGGGCTGACAGGATACTCTGACAGGATAACTGTTTATCATAGTCAAGTCAAAATTAATTACACAGCTTAATTCTTCATGTGTGGTGTTTGGGTTGATCAGTTGCTTATTCACAGTTGGTGAGCATATCCAGCACTCTGCCATTGTACACAGATGTGAACAGATGGTCACAACATGATTTAATTGAATAAAAAGTATTATAGCCAGAAGGATCTGGCTTGCTAGGTTTGGTCAAGGTTCAGTTACTGCTAGCTTTCTGCAAAATGTTTTTAAATATTACAAAAACATATTTTATAGATGGACAGATTGTCAAGAGCTCTGATATGCTGGAATAACAGTGTGTGCTGTTGGACTAGTTACATTAAATTATGATTTGTGCTTGTTTTTAGTTTTTGGTTTTAATGTTGTAGCACTTACAAAATATAGACATATCTAGAGAAATTTGTAAACATGCATGTGTCTTTTTTAATTTATCCAGATGGTTAAATAATTAATAGCTTGTTTTGGTGATTTGACACAGACAGCTATTTGAATAGCTCTGTAGTGAGTACTGAGATATTTGGATGGGAATAACAAGATAAAGTGGGATCACCACCATGCTCGATGCAGATTAATAAGACACAATAAATGTATATTACTAAAATATATGCACAGCCCTGTGCATAGTCAGGCCACTCGTTCAGATAGACAGAGGAATGTTTTAGCTCGGTGTGCAGCTATTGAGCTAATGATGAAGAAGATGATATTAACTCCTTTGCCTCCACAGGCTTATAATAAACGGTACCTCTGCTCTCTGAAATAGCCTCCCACAGCATATTTCCGACCCAATTTCAAGGGGCATTTAAAAGAAATTCCCCCAAAGCCATCTCTCCCAAGTCAGTCAACTAACCAGTGTTTCCATTTCTCATTCCTTTAGCAAAGGCCATTACTGAATGCTTTACAACACGCCGTCATGCTGACAGTCCTCAGGGTCTAAAGGATATGAATCAACCTGAAACAGTGTGCACACTCGAGCCTGCAGAAATGCTGAATTCTACTTTAGGTTTGTAAGAAACTAGACTTTCTGTCAGACCTTCACTTGTTTAAGAATGCATTGAGAGTCACTTCATAAATAACAGACTCCTATTCTCTCGCCCAGTCACTAACCCTTCTCTCTCTCTCTCTCTCTCTCTCTCTCTCTCTCTCTCTCTCTCTCTCTCTCTCTCTATCTCTCTCTCTCTCTCCACATGCAACTTTTTCTCCTGAGATACTTCTGTACCTGTCTGGTGTTTTTATAACTTGAGCCTAAAGATGCATGAGATGATTCTGTGGATGGTACTACTTGAAGAAGAAACCATGCATATTGGTATGGTTTAACACTGGGACTATGAATACCAAGAACAGTAATCACTCATGTCTCCATCAGTGGACATTTGATAACTTTAATCAGTGGTAGGCCATGCATTTGGTACCTGGGCCTTCAGTGGGGACTTACCCGACTTAATTCACCTTTTTATACCACCACTATCATGTCGCAATTATATAAACCATCAATAATATACAAAAACACAATATAACAATGCATGGCATTACAGAGATAGGCATTTGGAGGGTAAATACCTTTTTACTACAGCAAGAAACCCAGTAAAGACAACTCCAAACCTCTATACTACAACCGCGACCATGCACCTACATCATCTGGAGCAGTTCAGAATCAATATTTGTCTAATAACATTACAAAAACATCAAAATGTAAATAAAATACAACCTACTCACTCATAATTTGCAACACTCCCCAGAGGCTGTAATCCAGTGGTTCTGCTCGTTTTCACTGGTCTGGAAGTGAAGAACAAACCCTTTCCCAGGCTGAGACTAACTACCAAGTGTCAGGGTTGGCCAACCTCCTCACAATGTCTATCTTGTCTTGAAAATGTATTTTTATGTATGTCTATGACCAAATAAATAAATTTTCCTCTGTAGGCATTAAAAAAGTCTAACTGTATGTATTAATGTGTGCAGATGACAACACACATGTTTTGCCAGTCGAACTTGGCTGTAACACTTTCCCCTCTAACCAACCAATCAGATCATTCACATACACGTACTGGAAGGAGTGCAGCTAAGAGAAACGAAATGAAGAGAATAAACTGTTGGGAATAAATTTATAAAATTTCATGGAACAAATATTAGAATTTAGGTTGTAAATGTAGGTCAGTGCTTCTGATATTGTTTGGGCCAGCAGAGAAGGCTTTGCTGTCCCTGACCGCACAGCACTGATTTTAATTGAAAAATGCTGGGATTTTTATGCGCTATGTTTCTTTTTTTTTTTCTTTCTTTCTTTCTTTCTTTCTTTCTTTCTTTCTTTCTTTCTTTCTTTTTTTCTTGAAAGACATTAAGAATATGGAAACGTATACATGTAGGAAGGAGTCTTAATCTATCTAACAAAAGAGAGAACATGTATCCAAATATACTTTGTCTTATATAGTACAAAATCATGCTGGTGAATGTCTACTTTTTATTTAACTCAGCAGTGAATTAATTTAAAAGGACTAATGAGGATTTTTGTTTGTTTATTATTTAATCTTACATTTTTACTATTATATTATATTATATTATATTATATTATATTATATTATATTATATTATATTATATTATATTATATTATATTATATTACATTTTTCTGAAAACCTTTTCTCATGGGCAGTCATGTGATGGAATTTATTGATGATCTTGCATCACTGTATATGCTGTACATGTATCTTTATTTTACTATTCACTGAACATTGTACATAACTTGGATGACAATAAAGAACGGACTTGATTTATTTTCTTTATTTTCCAAAACAAGGTGTAGATTTACGGCATGATTATTCATCAGACTAGCATAACTAGTATCATAGTTTTTTTTTTTTTTTAATCAGGTTAAAAGAGCTGCATTATTAAAATGGTAATGGTATGTGCATAATTGATAATGTATTTGTTGAACATTCTATTGCAAGCCTTTGGTCAATAACAAAGAGTGTTCCTCCGTCTTTGCAGCTATAACAGCCTCCACAGCCTCTTTTGAGAAGACTTTCCTAGTTTTAATGCATGGGTATATGGATTTGTCAATTGTCAATATGATTCTGACTTTTTTTAATGGTTTAGAATTTATAAATTATTTATCATAATTGTCTCTTCAGTAAGGACCTTGCTTTTCTATATTCATTTTAATGTTTAATTCATTATTAGTTTTTAAAGGGTCTATATTGGGCTGCTTTACAACAACTTTTATACACTTACATTCAACATACTGCACATTTGCATTTGGTTCCCAGTGCAATGATAATCTAAATCTAATCTAAGCCTTCGGAAGAACACACTCTACTAAAGTCATGGCTTCTCCCTATAGAATGAGATGCACTCATGAATATGCATGCATTCTAGGTGTCAGGGAGCACCCTGCTTCTTCTCCCGTGCGCTCCCCGCCTGCACGGAGCTTATCACCATCATACTGATTTCGCACACTTGTCTATCGTTACACACACCTATATAAACACTTCACTCACTCCACTCCAGCGTCTGTTATTGTTTCAGTTTGGACTCTGTGTGTAACTCTGCGAAACTATCATTAAACTCTGTTTGCTGGTGCTCTCGGCTTCCGCCTCTATCACTGCCGCCTAACACTAGGTCACATTATAATGCCTTTTTAGAATATAGATTATTTTGTCATCTTAGATATGAATGCGATTTTTAGAATTATGTATTGAATTCAAAGATTTCATACTGCATTCCAATAATAAAAGCAGCTATAGGCCTTTGTAAACAGGCACCTTAAGAGTGCTGTGCTTGCAGTTTCTGCTGAGACTGTATTTGATGCCTTTGCTTCAATGCATTTTGGGATGTTTTCCTCGATTCCTTCTGAGTTCTTGAACTTTTTCTGAACTATGGCGTTTATTTCACCTGTTCGGGTGGCATACGTGAAAGTGAAATTGTGACCTGTCTTTTATTCAGTTAAACAACAAGCATCAAACACCACACGCTGTCTCTTTTCATGCAGAAGTGATTTTTCTCCAATGAAGTCTAAGTTTTCCTCATGCTTTACTGTCTGTTTTGTTATATCTAAATATACAGTAGCTTAGTAGTGATACAGTTGTGGCTTTCATAAGTTTTCATAAGTACTTTTAATTGCATGTTACCAAGCATTTCCTGTGTTCAAAAAGGTAAAAAAGGTTTTGAATTTTCTTCTATAGGAGGTATTTTTTTTTTACAGATGGTGAGTTGAGACAGATGCAAATGCAGTTTAAATGTTTTAATTAAGATTAAAGCAGATATATTAAAAATGGTAAGCAAAGACAAGGTCAAAACACAGATGAGGATGATTTAATGTACAAAAAGGATGTATAAAAAGGAAAGAGCTTTAGTAGGCAAGCTAAAGCCATAAAGCAAAAGAATGGAAAAAGAAGAAATGCTTGGCTACATTCAGGACTGACAGCAAAAAATAAAAATTACTTTGTGTCTGTTTTCAAACGTGAAGTTTGTGGTCTTGAAAAAAATAAATCCAAATAATAGATTAAAAAAAAAATAATTTAAAAACACTTATTTTAGATTTCATTCAGTATTATAGATTTGAAGTCGGTCAAAAGTTTACACAGCCTTGTCTTTGTTTTTTAATTGCTTGAAATTGGATCAAAACTCTTTTCACAAGCTTCCCACAGTACCAGAATCTTTTAAGCCATGTTTTTATTGCTTCAGTTAACAGGATGTCTCTGGGATGTAGGTCAGGGCTTATTGATGGCCACTAAAATACCTTTACTTTGTTGTCTTTAAGTCAACTTTATAGATATGCTTAAGATCACTGTCCTGCTGGAAGATCCAGTTGAAATCAGGTTTTTACTCTTGGGGTGATGCTATTTCAAGATCTTTCTTCTTCATGATACCATCTATATTTTGACTCCACCAGTTGATTTTTCAACAAAGCACCAGTGCAACATGATGCTACTATCTCTGAGGACAATACACCAGCATACCAAGTTCTTCGCTTCTCAAAATCAAACAGATTGAATAAGGCTAACCATAAGTAAGCAGAGCAAGAGTTGTCTGTGTTTTTAAACAGATGACATGACTATTGTATTTATACCAATTTTTAATAGCGATTATAAACAACTAGGATATAAAGGAAATATGTTTAAGCTGATCTTTGCATTAAAAATATTTGTAATGAGGGAAAAAAATATTTTGCTATGTAGGCTTTAAAGATATCATGTTTGAAATACTTAATGACTTTGACTTACCATCGGGTGAGTTTAAGGAAGAAAAAATGGCAGCTGGGTAACTCATATGTCTCATGAACTACTGGTGGCATTGCTTGAGTTTGGCAGATTGGTGATTTCAACCCTCAGTGATTTGTTGATGCATTAGTTATTGTCATAAATCACCAATAAGAGGCCGGGTCTTTTTTTCAACACTTTTTTTCAGATCTTAGCTGTGTGGCGCACATGACAAAAAGGTGATTAGCATGAAAAAAATGGTGAGACCCAATATAAAGATTTTTAACGTTGGTCACAATCATTTCTCCAATCACCTCTTGTGTTGGTTTGGTTGGTTATTCTCTTTCTCTCTCTTTCTCTCTCACACTCAAACACACAAACACACACACACACACACACACACACACACACTACACAAGCTACTACTCCTGAGATACTACTGATTCTGCTCTTTAGACCTGCCTGATGATCTACTTCTGGGTGGTGTTCTTATAACGTGGAAACACTTGATGCTGCTAAAAATGGTCCCTAAACATCCATGAGATTTCTATGG
The DNA here is from genome assembly GCA_024362625.1 of Silurus asotus. Lineage (NCBI taxonomy): Eukaryota > Metazoa > Chordata > Actinopteri > Siluriformes > Siluridae > Silurus > Silurus asotus. Next base: position 1,742,506 of record MU551677.1, on the reverse strand, counting down.
ATGGTAATATACATTCACAAACATGATGGGTTTGGACTGCAATTGGTACAATGGTTTACGACCACAGTTTCTCTGACAACTTTAGGACTGCGATTACCACAAACAGTACTCACTCAACTATCCATCAGTGGACCTTTGAGAACCAAAATAAACAAAATGTTAAAACAATGGTATGATGAGTCTCCTGGCCCATAAAATATACATTTAGAAAAAGGAATTGTATTAGAATGCCACCCAGCTTGAGACAGGTTCTATGTTTCCTCTCATGTTTTCTGCCTTGCATCTTCTCAGGGAGTTGACACAACCAAGCATTTAGCTTGCTCATTAGGAATAAAATTTATAACTGAAAGAAATTGTAGTCCTGAATTGATATATTTCTCTAATTATGCTTTGTGAAAATGTTACTTACAAATAACATTTTAGTAAATGGAAATACTTTTTATAGAATAAAGCTACCGCTGAACAGAACAAAGCTATTATAATTTTCATGGCAGATTTAAAGACACTTAAAAAAAAAATAATAATTGTTGTTTGGAGGAGATAAATTAACCTTTCAAAGATGGATACAAGGCTGAATAAATTCCACATACCCTCAGGAAAATGAATGGATGTTGAAAAAAGAAGAAATATTATAAACATAACTATAATAAATAGATAATTGCATTCCTGTATGTCTATTTGTAATGCTGTTGCAATGAAAGTGAAATTGATTGATTTATTGATCATCAGGAGTGCAGTGGACCGAATGGGATTACACTGAATTACAATGCAATTATTATTTAAAGTGTTAAATCTTAGATATTGGCTGTAGTCTCCACAGACAAAAAGCAGTCTATGCTCACATGGTCAATCAGCTAGTTTGTTGAAAAGTTAAAGGGGTTGTACTGGCTCACTTTCACTGGTGTTATACCTCTGCCACAGAAACTTTAGGAATAAAGCTGCCATTGCCGAGCAAACGGGATGCTTTCATCATCAACATAAACATTGTAAAAATTATATTACACTAATTCTTTATGATAGTTATGATTTAAGAACTGAAATACTGGCACTTTCCTTTAGCCCAGAAGCTTAAATGTCGTGATATCTCCTGGTTGGGAGATAATTTAGCATTTGTACCTTTTTTTCTAATTTGCACATTTTTTTGCCAATGCCATAGCCTTATAACTATTTACTTGCACTTTTTAACACTGCCCTAAAATAGCTAAAACTAAAAACTACTTCCAAAAATATTCAGCTTTGATATTAATAAGTTTTTTGTGTTCATTGAGAACATGGTTGTTGTTCAAATTAAATCCTCAAATAAAATTAATCCTCAAAAATACAACTTGCCTAATAATTCTGCACTCCCTGTATATATATGCTTAATGGCATTTTTCTGCTGTGTACCTGTACTATGCAATGACAAAAGAAAACAATGCTGGAGTAAAGCTATTCATCTCACTTACCATGAGGATGTTACAGTGCAAGAAAGAAGAAATCATCTTACCATTTTCAGGAAAAGATGCATTTTTTGGTAGCAGCCAGATATTTAGTTTTCCCAAACTTGCTGGAGGGTAGTGTTTATATTCTAATGTCTCTCTCAGTGTCTGACATTTCACACACAGGTGTCCATTGTACTGCACTGAAATAATTTTTTTTAGTTATATTAGATATTGTATAAAAATATTCAATGATTCTGACTCTACAAACATTCCATGTTTAAACAATAAGAAGGCTGAAGTCAGGATGAGGTTACAAGTTTAATCTTTAGCTTGGGTTAATGTGAGTTCTCCCAGAGTCTTCTCATCTTCATATTAGTTTCCTCCTGATGCCCAAAAACATACAGGTAGGTCAAATGGCTATGTTTCTCTTTATGTTTAGATGGGAATTAGTGCATGAATAAATAGTTACTAAAGATGAGATATAATTGCAGAATTGTTTATCTGACTGCTTCTATCACAGCATTGTGACATACCTTATGATACATTATGATATATTTAAGATTCTTTTTTAACATAAAACCATTACACATGAAAAGAATAAATCACAAATCAACAAATGCATGAGGTATGATTATGGAAATGAATAATTGGGGACACTTTAACAGTCGCAGGACTTCTAAATAGCTTTTGCTTTTGTGCCATATATTCTAAAGAGTTTTGAGTAAGAGCTGTTAAATAGTATGGCGAGATGAGGAAATAGTGAGTGTGGAAACTAACAGTGGAGGAGATGGAAATTTATAGTAAATTATAGAAAGAAGGAGAAGCCTCAGGAGATGTATTTCTCCTAAATTGCACAAGTAATATCTATTAAAATGAATTTCATGCAATATCACTTAAAGTATAACTGAGCAACCTGAGCAGCCCAAAATCAAGAATATAGCTGTGCAACTTTATTTTTAATTTCTCCAAGCTCTCCACCTACTGCTGCGTTTCCTGCACTGGATTCCTGCAGTGCCGGCATCAAGACTGAAACACTTTTGCTTGCCTAAAAGCAAAGAGATATTTGCACCACTTTTTCTTTAAGCCTCTAGCCTTGCTCAACTTAACCCAACATCTTTCAATGTACAAGGAAGCCATTCATGTTCTTCTCTGCCTTAATAGCCTGGGTGGTCAAACAGCTGAGTCACTGGCTATCTTTGGATAAATATCTACCTCTTCAACAAACACCTGAGTAAGTTTTCAAACTCTTGCCTATATTGTTGTTGTTGCTGCTGCTGTACTTATAAACCCACATATTCAAAATCTTAGATGCCGTCCCCATTTGAAAAGGCATTATTTGCTAATGTTTGAATCAGTCTGCTAAGCCTGCACTCTCAAAGTTCAAGGTTTAAAGATGTTTATTTGTCACAAACATATTACATCACATACATGCGATGTAATATTCATCTCACAGTCAAATTCCCTTTATATAGTCATTCCTTTCATCTACCATAGTTGAAATAATTTTCTATAGTGCAAAGAATGTTTAAGTCAAGCTCCTCACATTCCAGACTTTTAATTTACCTGGATTAAGTTCATTATGTTATAAAAAGCTTCCTGCTTGCAAATGTTCAAACATCCATAATACTTTTTCCTCCTCACATCAGAGTACTTGTCACTGAATAGGACACTCAATAAATGCAGAATATTTTGGTACCAAGGTGAGACTAGGCATAAGGGAGCATCAAGCAATGCTATAATTATGATAGACATGAGGTCTGTAATATCAATGTCTATAGTACATCATGGACTAATGCTAGTCTCATAATAAAACCGTTACTTGTTAATGCTTTTTGTATTGTTTCTGTGGAAAAAAATACAAAAAAACGATGTTTTGCTACTGGTGTAGATTTGAGTATGAACTCCAATCATCATGCAAGTCATACACTCACATTGTGCTTATGCATTTGCCCAGATTCTCCTTCAAAATAATTTCCCCGATAGCCATTTTGGCATGCCAAGAATTCAAGCAGTGAGATAATTACAATTCGGGCAAGATGACGCTGGCAATCAGAGCGACGCCAGCTGCACCTGCTCACTTCACATCCGCAACACGACACGGAGAAATAATTCCTTGCCACTCTCAAGACCCCTTCTCTCTCATTGAAGGTTGCGAGTGAAAGGCTCTCTTTGATTTCATGTCAAGAATCAGTTTGCTGTTTTCTCTCTCCAGCGCCTGCTTTACATACCCATGTTTGATATTTCTGAAGCCTTAGCTCACACAAAGACATGTGTCAGGAGCTCATCCATAGGTTTGGTGAAAATGTCAAATTTGCTATCTTTATCTATAAGCTGCAGGGACATGCGAAGATGGAATTCTCAATAGTGGCACAGAAAGTGAAGAAAATTAGGCAGTAATTCATCGGGACAAGCAATCAAAATGCTAAGGAAGGTTATAAAAATGTTCGCCAAATATGGTTTGAGTAATAAGATGAGACATCTATTTATTTTTTCAACACATATTTATACATTGCACAAATAGATGTGTTCCGAAGACACTGCAGGAGTAGGAGATGAACTGTGCAGCTTGAAATGCTGTTATACTCTCTGTTCTGGTGCGAGTTCAGCAGTAGAGCATTAGACAGTGGAATAGCAGGGGTTTCGAAAATAAAGCGCGTAACATTCCTATCAATAATCTTGCCTCCATGCTGGCCTCCGTGCTGGAATGAGATGATTCACTGCACGCCATCTTTCAAGCTTTAAAAGGTTTATACAGGATTGGTAGAAGTGTGTTGATGTGTGTTAGAAGGGGGCTAATAGACTTGAAAAGGATTTGTTAAAAGAAACCACATTTCATAAATGTCTAATGTTACATGCGACAAAAACACGACAAGTCCTATCTTTGCTCGCACTTTGACATGATTTCTTTTGCTTGTTGCCTTCAGGCAAATATAAATACAGAGGTAAGCCAATTTTCCATATCATGTCAATATCTAATGTAATTATTTTCATTTGTACATTTAAACCATGCCATTTTTCCTGAATAATTCTAAGGGTTATAGACTCTAGTGTATGATGTTGAATTATAAATATTAAATTAAAAAATACAGTATACATTATTTATTTAATTTAATTATTACAGTTTATTTAAAAACTGTGTACACATTTAACATCTGTGTATTTGCTTGCACCTGACACCAAGACTCCAATTCCTAGTACTTTAAAATGCTTTTTGCTGAACCCTCTGCTCTACCTGGCAATACAACTTTTTTAATTCTGATTCTGAACAAATAAGGTCTCCAGGAGTGCCAAGTGATGATGAGACGATAATATCATTGCATATAACATTATTTAGGGAAGCTTGGGAAAACAATTAACTTTTTTTTATCATGGCTCATGACAACATCACAGTTAGCAAGCAATGTAAAAAAAAAGAGAAAACGTTTAAGTCCACATGCAGATTAATACAGATATCAGGGGTGACATTAACAAGGTAATGTTGGTTAAGTGGTTGAACTTCTGATCAGAAGGTCATAAATTCATAAAAACCCAACCAATCTATCACTGCTGGGCCATTGAGCAAACAGCTCAGTTGTGTTAAATGAAATAACCAGGCTGCTCTGGATAGGGCTGTCTGCCAAAATGCCACAAATGTAAATGTAGATAGATCTGAAAATGGCAGTTTCATTTTAACACGCTTTCCATCCACAATGGTGTTTTTCCAAAACTTGCTCCTCCACATTGTATTGTCAGGAAATGCTTACATTTCTAGACTGTGCATCATGCAAACATGAGAAGCTTTGGCTTGCATCGTTTCCGCTTTGCATTCATATCGAGGAAAAGCACCTTTTAAAAGGACGGATAAAGAGGTGAAGTTGTTGCGAATGAAAATTCTGTCCTCTCTGAGAAATGCAATCTAAAGGTTGTACAAAGTGACATTTATTTTTAACAATGTTGTCAAACTGGATAACAGGCACAACATCTGCAGTACAACCCACCTCCTTCCATTGTTGCAGGTTAAATGAGTATCATGACTAAAAATATATGTTTAAATACCTTTTTTTAATATATTTTTTTAACTCATACATTTTTAACACATGCGTCAGAACGACCGGCTAGTGTTACCGGCGCGGTGACGTCAAGACTAGGAAGTATAAACTGCACCAGGAGAGAAGACTTCTTCAGCTTCTGTAACCGTGAAGGAAGCGCTGAATGTGGCTAGAGACACAGCGTTTTGTTCTCTCAGGGAACTAGGGTTACATACATAACCTAGAGAGGAACTCGAGTTGTGTCAGAATGCTTTGTGAATGAGAGTCCAATAACAGCACACTGTGTTAAAGGACAGAGGTGGCTGGAGTTGCACAAAGGTCATGTTTTTAAAAACCATTCAAGGTGAGCAGGGTGGACCATGCAGCGTCACAGAAGTCTTGGAGGGACACTCCAGAGGATCAAGCCTTAGAGGCTGCCACACTCCGTTTCTAATAAACATGACCCTAAATGCTTTTTCCCAGCATTGTGGAGGGAGCTCTGGATTGGATAAAGGTCTCTACCAGCTAAGTGGAGAGACCCCTGCAGGGCTACCAGGAGAAGACGGACTCTCCAAAACTCCCGGAAGCAGCTTGATGGGGGGGCGTCAAGACGCAACTTCGGCCACGGTTGTGCCACAGCATCCAGTCTCAATGGGGCTGGTGGATATAAGGAGAACCATAGAGCTTTGGCTGAATTTCCAAAAAATGCTTTACCACCTAGGTCTCAACAGGGTGTCTGCTGCCTTTTTCAATTGGCCTGGGATTTAAGCTGCTCTGAAGGAGAGGAGCTTCCTCTGGGCCCACAGGAGGATCTGGTGCACCAGCCTGTACAGGGGTGTGAACACAGACCCCCCTGGTGGTTAATACAAGACCACCAAGGTGTTGTCCGAGCGGAACAACACGTGATGGCCTCTAAGGTTCAGGAGAAAGTGCTTTAAAGCCAGAAGCATGCCAGCATTTCTAGGAAATTGATGTGCCACCTCAGATGGACACTGTCCCATAGACCTTGTGCAGAGCGGCCACTCATGACCACTCCTTATCCTGTGAGGAACACATCCGTCGTAAGCACCAGAAACTTCCAACACCAGGCCTTGGAGTAGGAACCCGAAATCTCTCCACGTATCTAAGGCCCATAGGCAACACCATGTGACTTTGATCATGCAGAGGGGATTGCTCTTCCAAAAGAACCCCTAGCTCTGAGCCACCACTAAATGGGTCTCATGTACAGGAGGCCAAATGGAATGACACTGGACGCCGCTGCCATGAGCCCAACCAGTCTCTGGAACTGCTTGTCAGTGAGTAAATGCCTTTCTCTAATTTTCCTGACTGCAGAGAGGATAGACGCTATGCGGGCAGGGAAAAACTGCACGTTATCTAATCCCAAATGAAGCAGAGATAGGTGGTTCTCTGTGATGGAGAAAGCACACTTTTCCCGATATTCAGCGGAAACCCCAGCTCCTTTATGTAAGCGATGCCAGATCGCTAACTGCTCTGCTTGAGCTAATATCAACCAATCGTCAATAAATCGTGCCCTGAAGTCTCAGGGGAGCCAGAGCCGCATCAACACTCTTTATGAAGATGCGGGGTGACAGGGCAAGGCCGAAGGGAAGAACTCGATATTGGAACTTCCTGTGAGAAAGGAGGATGGGTATGTGAAAGTACGCATCCTCCAGATCTACTGTGCCAAACCAATCCTCGGATCTAATCTGAGACACAACCTCCTTGAGGGTCAGCACCCTGAACTCTGACATAGATCTAGGATAGGACGCAACACACCGTACCTTTTTGGAACTATGAAGTACCGGCTGTAAAACCCAGACTCTTTGTCAGACGGAGGGACCAGTTTGATGGCCTCTTTCCTCAGAAGAGTATTTACTTCCAGTTCCAGGACCAGAGCCAGTTGAACCAGCGTTGGGCGAGACCCAAACTGAATCGCGTAAGAAGAAGGAGGATCATAGGGTGACGTATAAAAGGTGGAGGAAGGTGCACACAGGTGGACTATGTTCTATGCAGGAGATGCAACATGAGATTGAAGACTGTAAGGTGTTGGCAGGGGACAGTGTAGCTAGGCAGCATGGGATGGTGGTCTGTAGGATGGTTTTGGAGGCGAAGAAGAAGAGAAAGAGAGTGAGGACTAAAAGAAGAATAATATGGTGGAAACTAAAGGAGGAAGAGTGTAGTGTGAGGTTCAGGGAAGAGGTCAGACAGGGGTTTGGTGGTAGTGAAGACGTGTTGGGTGATTGGGAAACTACTGCAGGAGTGACTTGGGAGGCAGCTAGAAAAGTACTTGGTGTGACATCTGGAAATAGAAAAGAAGGCAAGAAGACATGGTGCTGGAAAGAGGAAGTTCAGGAGAGCATAAGGAGAAAGAGGTTGGCAAAACAGAAGAGGGATAGGCAGAGTGATGAGGAAAGTAGGCAGGAGTACGAGAAGATGCGGCAGCAGGTAAAGAGGGATAGGGCGAAAGCCAAGGAAAAGGCATATAAGGAGCTGAATGAGAGGTTGGACACTAAGGAAATAGAAAAGGATTCATACCAATTGGCCAGGCAGAGGGACTGAGCTGGGAAGGATGTGCTGCTAGTTAAAGCAATAAAGGATGGAGTGAAAAATGTGTTGACTAGTGAAGAGAGTTTGTTGAGAAGGTGGAGGGAGTATTTTAAGCATCTGATGAATGAAGAAAATCAGAGAGAAAGAGAGGGTTGGATGATGTGGAGTTGGTAAAGCAGGATGTAGATAGGATTAGTAAGTAGAAAGTGAAAGCAGAGATTAAAAGAATAAAGAGTGGAAAGTCGGTTGGACCAGTTTACATACCTGTAGAAGCATGGAGATGTTTAGGAGAGATGGCAGTGGAGTTTTTAACCAGATTGTTTAACAAGATTCTGGAAGGTGGGAGGATTGCTGGGGTTTTAGAGAAAGCGTACAACAGTGTGCCGAGAGAGGAGCTGTGGTACTGTATAAGGAAGTCAGGTGTGTCAGAGAAGTATGTGAGGATGGTGCAAGACATGTATGAGGACAGTGTGACAGCAGTGAAGTGTGCAGTAGGAACGACAGACTGGTTCACGGAGAGGGTTGGACTACATCAAGGATCGGCCCTGAGTCCCTTCCTGTTTGCAGTGGTGATGGACAGGTTGACCAAGGTCAGACAGGAGTCTCCCTGGACTATGATGTTTGCAGATGATATTTTGATTTGTGGTAATAGTAGTAGGCAGGTTAAGAAGAGCCTGGATCGGTGGAGATATGCGCTGGAGAGAAGGGGAATGAAAGTCAGTAGGAGTAAGACAGAATACATGTGTGTGAATGAGAGGGAGTGGTGCGGTTGCAGGGAGAAGAGGTGGAGAAGGTGGAGGAGTTCAGGTACCTGGGGTCAACAGTGCAAAGTAATTAAAAGAGGAAGGCCAAGGAGGAGGTTCGTGGATGTGGTGAGGGAAGACATGCAGGTAGTTGGTGTGAAAGAGGTTGATGTAGAGGACAGGGTGGTAAGGAGACGGATGATCCGCTATGGCGACCCCTAATGGGAGCAGCCGAAAGAAGAAGAAGAAGAAGAAGAAGAAGAGTAATTACTCAGAGCATAAACAACACAGTCGTGTTCCCTGAAAGGGAACTATATTTATTTCCCTTAAAACCTTAGGTTTTGCTAGACAAAAACATCAAGAAACTAAATTGATCTGAATTAATGTAGATGTGTGCTTAGACAGACTAAATAACTATAGAGCTTAATTTGTTAATAGCAACATGAGATGTAAGTAATGTGAAGGCATTGCTTTGCTCTGTTTAAAAATGTAAGACATTGAAGTCTTCATTAATTGAATAGAGGTTGTCCATACTCTATACTAGATATAATGTTGCTAGCAAAGAAAACTGTTACATGCTATTTTATGCTACAGTGTATGCCATCACTGCCAGCTCTCACAAATCTACTATTATGTTTCCTTGCATTCATTTAATAATGTATATCAGTAAACATCCATTATTTCCTAAAACTCACTTTTGACCTTTATTTAAACATTCAAAACTATATCTGTGTAGATACCTGCAGTATTAACACACCTCTTACTTCAGCAAAAAAAAACAAAAGCAAAAAAAACAAAAACAAAAAAAAAAAACATTTACAGACACATCTCCATAGAAGCGGAGATAGAAGAGGTGTTTAACACATCAAACCCTCTTCATTTGCAAGGACCTGATAAGTGGCCAGGTGTTGAACCGCAGAGCAAGGATCACGTGAAAGCCACATGGAGAAATATGATAAGCATTTATCTTGGGATACTTGAGCTGTTCCTATTAAAGTTATAATTACAAATTACACATCTCCTCAGGATGAATCACAGAGGTGAAGCAGTCTAATACAACACATCTAATTTAAATCTCGTTGCTGAAACTTGCTTAAAGAGATCATTCTAGAGAAACCTTTTTGAGTATCTTGTGAGAACCATAGCTAAGTGATTGTGGCAGCAGGGACATGGTCCAGCACTGACTGTGAATGGGAGGTGGAACTGCAGGGAAGTGGTTAATGAGTGGGAACACCTTATTCATTAGTAATGCATAGGATGTACATATATAGAGTTGGTGCCTATATAGTGGAAGATGCCTGTAATAAAATCTGTATCAATTTTATTAAGTACATGGGAGCTAACTTTATAAATACATTAGTTTAGTTATGTTGCCCCCCGACTATTGAACTCTCTTCCCCTTGATGTTCGCAATAGCGAGTGCATGTTGACCTTTAAAAAGCGTCTTAAAACATATCTTTTTATACAGGCCTTTTATTAACCATGAAATAAAATGCATTATTATTATTATTATTATTATTATTATTATTATTATTATTATTATTATAAATACATTACTAATTTATTGTTTCTCTACAACCAATAGAGTTTAATCAGGAAACGCATGCATCTATCTATCTATCTATCTATCTATCTATCTATCTATCTATCTATCTATCTATCTATCTATCTATCTATCTATTATTTTCCTGTAACATTCTTAGTATTATTTCAAATAATTACACAATTATTAGTATTATTGTTATTGTCATTATTACTGTTGTCATTTTTCTTCATTTTCAACATTCATTAAACAGCAATATGACAATTTTTGTGCATTTACAGCTATATTTAAAACCAGATCCTGTTATCACTTATAGCAGCTATAAAAATGTTCCCTTCTGCTTCTCTTTTTTCTTTTTCTGCATAAGTATTAAAATAAAAACAGCAAACAACAAAAAATAATACAAACAAACAAATAAATAAATACACAGATTGTGTTGGTCCCCTTTTTTTTTGCCCTGACCGTTAAGGCATGGACTTCACTACACCCCTGACGGTGTGCTGTGGTATCTGGCACCAAGATGTTAGTAGCAGATCCTGTAAATTGCAAGGTGGGCCCTCCATGGATCGGTTTGCATTTGTCCAGCACATCCCACAGATGCTCAATTGGATTGAGATTTGGGAAATACGGAAGCCAAGTCAACACTTTAAACTCATTGTTGTGCTCCTCATAACATTCCTGAAACACTTTTGCTGAAAAAAGAAAAGAAAAAAGGTAATAGGTATTAGGGAATACCGTTTCTATGAAAGGGTGTTCATGGTCTGCAACAATGCTTGGGTAGGTGGTTATGACAAAACTCTGATGACAAAATGTTCACTTGATGCCTAATATATCCCACCCACTAAACAGGTGCCATGATGAATAGATAATCAGTGTTATTCAATACACCTGTCAGTGGTCAAAATGTTATGCTTGATCAGTGAAAATCTTCTTCTTCTTCTTCTTCTTTCGGCTGCTCCCATTAGGGGTCGCCACAGCGATCAGTGAAAATACAGCATATTATTTCCAAGAATCGCTTTTCTTTAACAGAACTTGCTGACTGTTCCAAAGCAAGAAGTTCTTACTATTGTTTGTGCCTTACTTTTATAGAAAATGAATTCACACCTTTTAATTAATTAGTTTTAACTAATGAACATCACTGGGGTGGGACTTTTGGTATGGTTTGAGTGCTTGCCTCAGAGTGTGTTTTGTTAGCAAAGTAGGCCACAGTGCACTTTGCACATTGCAGAAGAAATACCTTTCAGAAATTCATCACTTTTATTTTTTTTTTACCTACTATTTAGCTGGGTGTGAAAGTTAAGACAGCTCCCTTTCCCCAATTTAGTCAGAAGAAATTAAGTTGACACAGAGTCAGCTCAGATTCTCTTGCTGATAAAAGCTTTAGGTTTGTGTAGAGTCTTTCACATTGTTTAAATCTCAGTGCTCATCAAGCTACAGAATTTTAGACTTAAATAACATGCTTGTTCAGACATGATGGGATTGAGTCTATTTGATGACCATTTTTTAAAATCCAGTTCAGAAAATTCTCCTCAATTGGATGTTTGTACTACATTGGGTATCTTTTAAAAGAGCAGGTCTTGCAATATCCATCTATCACTCATTTATATGTGTGCCAGTAATTTATTCAGTTCCTTTCTTAGTTCTTCCAAGGCTTAACCACTGAGCTTTTATGTGAGCCCTTCATTCCCCACAGACCTGGTGTTTGTTTATCTAAAATTCAAATGTCACTGACTGCCAGTAAAAAAAAAAGAAAAAAAAATTATACTCATTTATCTCTGCAGAGTCGTTAAAAAGGTCAGTGTTCTCAAATAGATTAGATTCTTTTAGTCCTCTCACTTCTTGCAGTAATCTGTTTATTCATCTATACACATTTATCTTCATTCAGATACATTTTAGGGAATGACATATTTACTTTGGTTTTATTTTATACAGTTCTGCAAAAATATACCAATATTTCTTCAGATACAAATATTCAATATCACATGATGATAGGCTGTAGGGAAGGTGTAGCTCAATGGTGAAGGTGTTTGACTGCTAATCAGAAGGTCATGACTTCAAATCCTAGCACCACTAAGCTTCCACTGCTCCACCCTTGAGCAAGGGCCTCAACGTTTTTTTAGAACTAATGAAATAATTGTTAGTCGCTCTGGATATTGGCGTTTCCTGAATCCCGTGAACGTACATGATTCTTTTAATATCACATATTTAACGATTTCCAATAGGAATAAGGACTGATAGCTTCATTTGCATAAACGTCAGATGCTAGCCTCGAGTCATTGAATGTGTGTCATTTACCAGAATTTATAAAGATTTTACCACTGTAATGTTAAATGATTGATTTAGATTGGTCAGGTGTTGGGTAGTTGTCTTTAATTATAGCTCAAAGTTAAATAATTTATTCTGATTAGTTTCATATCACTTTGCCAAGTTGAGGGAAACAATGAAAGGCTAGCCTACTGTCCACCACAGTACAGAGATCTGATAGCAACAAAAATGACAGATGATTTAGATTCTTTTGATTAATTATTTATTACTGAAAAAATACAATAAATATTAATACCCGTTCACAGGCTTTTTCTTTCTCGTTTCTGCAATCACATGCAGCACTCTCTCTCTCTCTCTCTCTCTCTCTCTCTCTCTCTCTCTCTCTCTTTCTCTTTCTTCAATAATTGCATTTCAATGGCTGAAGCCTCCATCACTTGATCTTAAATGGTGTTTTGAAATTAGTATTTGAGACTTGAAATCGGATCATTTTAAGGCAAAAACTGGCATGTGTCTTAAAACAAAACAACTCTTGTCAGTTTAATAGCAAGGCAGGCACAGGACTACACTTCCCATCATCCAATGCACCTAACTGTACCATATTCATGATCACATATAAGTATCTTCCTTTACCTTGCACTATTCTCTTATTTCTGTTTTTCATTGTTACTGTTTGCTTATGTTGCTTGTTTCATTCTCTAGTTATGTAATGTTTTGTTTTTTGGCTGTGAATTGTAAATGCACAGTAAATGAAATCTGCACTTGCATCCGCTTCACCTCATTACATGATGGGAACAATGTTTTGAGGTGTAATTAGTACTTCTGACTCCAACTTATATGAATGCACTTATTATGATGCTTTGTATATACCCTGTGATCTGTAATTATTGCCATATTAATGTTGTGAATATTTTTGTAAGGGGATATTTATTTAAAATTTGGGGAATGAATCACTAGCAGTGCTAAAGCTGTTACAATGGTGGAAGAAGATAGAGGGAGAAGAAAAATACACAAGATGGTGAGGGAGTAACTGTTTATAGCTGTTTTAATGAAAGTCATAACAAGAAGAAACGTGTTTCACAGATGTTTCACTACATATAAACTATGCATACTTAAAAATATAATTTCCTTTACAAAATTAAAGAACTACTAAAGAAATTAACTAGAGATTTCCATGCGAAATCCCTGTAGAAATAAATCATTTTGGAACATGCTGTTAGTCAAAACAACTTCAGGGTTGTAACACTTTGCCACAGACACCCAGTTATACCACCTAAGTTTTGATAATTTTTTTTCCTTAACCGCTCTTATTAATTCATTATACTATATATTATTATATATTGTTACTAAATATACCGTTTAACATTTGTTTTTATTTCATTTATCATCTATAGACTATCATCTAGCCCTATGACATTATCAAATCTGGTTATTGTGGACTCTATTAACAGCTTTAAAGTAATATAAAACCTAGTTAAACATCATTTGACATAATAGGAAGCAGCTGATTCATGGCAGATGGATTTGTAGAGTGTATAAACCACTTTTTATTAGAGCTATGCTTAAATTCTCATGCAAGCAAAGACAAATATGAATATTCATTATCTCTTTGTTGGTTCAGGGGAAAATATGAAAGAAGAAGCATGTGTATTATGGAAGAAAAGTGAGGAGTGAGAACCAGGGGGATGAAGAAAGTCATATAAAATGGGACTGATCTAAAAATTTGTCCTATTATGATGTTATTCATTTGCCTGTCTGAGAAGTTAAACCATTTAAGTATTCGGCGACTGGGTTAAGGTAGAAAAGTGATTTTTTTTCTTTAAGGTGGCTTTTCCTTTTATTTGTCACCCATCTGTGTGTGTCTGCACAGTAGCTCTGCGGTATGACTTGGAAGCAAACAGAGATATTTGCAATAGGAAATCAAATTTATTTTTGATATTGTTTTAGAGATTTCACATTTACCGTCATGCCAACTAGCTATTCCTCGCCAATTCTTGCATTAAGTTGACGAAAAATGAAAGACTGAAAGATGGACAGCGAACAAGATTGGGGGATGTCATTTTATCTGCAATGACTGCTTATTTTGATAGCTAGACCTAATTCCCACTATGTATGTATATATATATATATATATATATA
>MU551677.1:1683406-1727294 GCA_024362625.1 Silurus asotus | reverse complement strand
TATATATATACTGTGTGTGTGTGTGTGTGTGTAATTGCGTATTTTCTTTTTTCACTCTAGCCTTTAAAGTAAAGTTGCTCTACAGTATTTCTAAAGGTCAACCAATTAGCAATGTATGGCAAACCATGTTCACTCATCTGGCTGTTTACCCTTCAGGAAATTAAATAAACATCTAGTAAATTAAATAATGTCTTTTTGTGTACATTTCCCTTGACTCCTCATGTGAGAATGTACTGAAGGAGTAAAAGAATCAATAATAATATCTAACAGCCACATACTACATGACACATACAAAAAAATCCAATATGTTCAAACCTAAGGTATTAAATGAGTTGTGTTTTGGTGTACTCAATGGAATGGCATGCCACATATGGTATATTGCTGTCCTACTTTATTTACCTGGATATTTGTTTTGTGAGTGTGCAAGTCATTTCAGGGTTTGTTGTCCTAGATTTGTATGGAGGCTTATTGTGTATATGGCAGCTTGAGTATAGCGGTGTATTGCATGTGTATATTGACTTTTTAGGTTTACCCGTGAGGTAGCGATCTTTATGTGTTTGAGCTTTCTGGCAAAAAACAACTTGGTCATGGGTGAATGTTCACAACTGCATTTCTTTTATTGGATTGTTCTTGTGATGAAAACAGTGCTAGGCAGATGCAGGTGCAGGTTTAGGCATTAATAATGTCAATAAAAAAAACAGGGGAAAAAAATATGGATTATAGTCAGAGTCAAATGCGGGCAATAAGTCAGGTGATCTAAAAGCAATTAGTGTATTCTTTACAAAATCTTTTTATAGTGTGAATGTAGGTGTGGTTGTTTATAATTGGGACCATGTGTTCCTAATCAATAGTTTCTTGATTGAGAATGTTGTAGCGTTTTGGGAAATGGAGTCCATGGTGGCTATGTTTGACTGCCTGCAGTGTTTGCAGGGGAAGTGTAGTTTATATTATGTTGTGACCTGACAATTTATTGACATCAGGATGACAGAAACATAACCAAGGATTCAAAATACTATTACATTTTTGAAAATCAATAAAAACATACATCTCAGATAACTCTTATATTCTCATTATCTTGTAGACGGACTCACAAGTCTGTTTCTCATGTACACTCTGTCATTGTTAGTTCATGGCCACACTGCATAACATATTTTGTAACAGATGTGTTTGTCAGTACTATAATCTTCTTCTTGTAGTAGCATTTTCTGAGAATGGTCTTCACCTCAACTGATCTCGGTGCAACTCCTCGCAATGGCACTTAAATCTGCACATCTTTACATTTGCTATTTACAAATACATGTTAATTAAAAGCTGTCTTATAAACCATGCACATTCAGAGCTTAATGAAGCACTATGTTGTTCTTTGTTCATCGCTTTTTCCAGTTTATACTCTGTAAAAGAAATGGTTCAAGCTACATTTAGGATGTAATGAGATCAATTCATAAAGTCCATTAGGATTCATTTCATTTTGGTACATGAATGAATATCTAAAGCCTCTGCATTATTTAAAGATTAGCCATTTTCACCCGTGTATTATTTTTAAGCTTGGATTTTATTACAAATCGCAGATTGGATTTTTCCTGTAACAGGATTTTGATTCATTAGAATGGAAAGAAGACATTGAAATGCCTCTGTCATATCTCGGTAGGATTTCATCAATCATTACTGGGGAATTGCATAGTGTTTTTGAAGGATTTAGCTGACAATTAATCACTTATAGAAGCTCCACTATTTTAAATCCTTTTTAAACAAAGCTTATGCTATTCGAATGCCTTTTGCAAGTTGCAAATGTAGAAAACCTTTTTACACTGCACTGTGCTCAATGCAAAAAAAAAATATATAAAATAAAATATCCAGAGCACGAAGCAGCACTGATCTAGCAAAAAGCTGCTTAAGTTTCCTGGCTTTGAAAATCAACATGACAAAACCATTAATGTGGAACTAGTACACTAAAAAGGCACCGGCTTGAAAATCTTACAGGAAACATTTGGTTGCTGAAACAAAATCGAAAAATGACCTTCAAATAATGAAATCCTACACA
The DNA here is from genome assembly GCA_024362625.1 of Silurus asotus. Classification (NCBI taxonomy): domain Eukaryota; kingdom Metazoa; phylum Chordata; class Actinopteri; order Siluriformes; family Siluridae; genus Silurus; species Silurus asotus. The sequence goes on along the minus strand of MU551677.1, from coordinate 1,725,253 downwards.
CACACACACACACACACACACACACACACACATAATCATATATATATCACTATATATATATCATTATATACATCATGTTAATACAACACTATACAGCCGTCTTAGTGAATGTATGTCTTCTTGGGCACCTTTGCACTTAATTATGCTGCAGTAAGATCCAGAGATCACAATTTGTTCGATACAAGTGATAAGCAATAAAACCAATATTGTGCAAGCAAACGTAGTAATAAGTAGTAATAAATTTAGTATGTTAAAAAGAAAGAAAGTAATATTGATTTGCAAACGTTTGGCAAAATAAAATTTGAAAATAAAATGATGTACTGGATCAATTACTGATGGAGAACAAAAAATTTACTTAATAAGCTCTATCACCGCACAGAGTCATCAACTCTAAATACATCTTTATGTTGATAACCTGAAAGCTTTTTGCAGCATGCATGGTAACACACCTTTTTGCGAACACACACACACGTGCACACACACACATACACACACAGTTGGAAGTGATATATACATATATATGTAATATATGTACTGTTTATAAATCACACTGATGCTGAAGGTGTTGAATGTTATAGGCATACAGAAAGTGATGAATGGAATGTGTTTAAACTGGCTGATCTGCATAAAGAGGTGCTCTTGTGTTCAGGTGTCAGCCACAAATCCAACTGTTTTACGGTGCATCGCATTCTCTTTGAGCAAGCCAGTGCTTTCCACTAGCGCTTTCTGTTAGCTTTTTTAAAATATTAAACCTAGAATATACTTAATCTTTCCGTACTGAACACTGCCTCTTTCTGTGAGTGCTGCTCTAGCGTTCTTCTGCTGATTTCAGTGATTTGTCTCCACCATGTTCTCAAACAGATACAGACTCTTCATGTTGAGGCCTCTCTGCAGGCACTGTGTAGGAAGCAAGTGCTTAGCTGATGTCTGGTACTTTCTGATAAGAGCAGAACCTGGGTGAGGGGGTGGCTGTAGGACTAAATGAGAGAACTTCCATTGTGGGCTAGGATCTCTCAAAGATGAGAGTGAAATAGAAATAGACTGTAGCTGTATTTGTAAAACTGTGACCCAAGTTGTGTAATCTTACACACACACACACACACACACACACACACACACACACACACACACAAAACAGCACTACATACCTGGGCTTTGTTCATTAAATAATTACTTTAGGCAAATGGTACTAAAAAATACAACCCATTCACTATTCATTCATGTGGAGAAAGTTCATTAGGACAACTGCAATTGAATAACTGTGTGAGGTTTCTAACTTACTCAAATTAACTAGGCCTATGATCCCAGGGCAAAAGTCAGATGATAGAGTCAGCTAATAGAGACAGATAATAATGCTAATTGTGAGTAATACATTCCTAGAGAGAGTCGCAACAGAGGCAGTGCAGGTCACTAATTAGTCCATGTAGAGCAGTTAACACTGTGCTTGGGGAAGTCAGGCTGTTTTGTGGCCATGTGTGACCTTTTTTTTTATACCTCCGAATTTTTAAATAATAACTGGCTGAATAGTAATAACAAAAAATAATAATTTCACATATGGATAAAAGTAAACTTAAAATAGTAAAATAAAAGCAGTCCACATAGTAGTAGAGCCACTACAACTACTATAGAAAAAATGATTGTACATTTGGCAGACACCCGTATCCATTTATCTTAATTATACAGCTGGTGAATTGTGGGTTGAGGGCCTCACTTAAGGGTCCAGCAGTGGCAGCTTGGTGGTGCTGGGATTCAGGCTGTTTCTATCCCCCCCTATTGACGCCGTCCTCGCACCAAAATATTTTCATGGTATTTTCTAAATATAATAATAAACGTGAATCCACTTTGTTGTTTTTCTGTTCATTTTGCTTGTGGGTTTCAATTTAGCTGTAATGTATCACGTATTACCAGCCAGAGCAGCCCCTTTAAGAAGGTAGCGGATGTAGGCAAGCATCTTGACATGCATCAAGAGTGAGTCATAAAAAGATGTGGCAGAGAGAACCCGGTAATTTTCCAAAATAAAACATCGTTTAGAATCAGATAAAAAAAAAAAAGCAGAAATAATGTAAGTTATGTATTCTTTCTCTGCGGCCCAGTACCAATTGACCCACGGACCCGCACTCGTCTGCGGCCCAAGGGTTGGGGACCACTGGACAAAATAGCACAGAACAACATCCTAATTACATACACACCACCATTTCATTACACATTAAATTCAAATCAATTAGCTTTTAAACTTGACTGTTCATTACATAACTAGTCTACAGGATGTGTATATACATAGGTCAATGGTTTGGTCTAACAACGACTACAACTTTGTATTATATAGCAGCCTGTCTATTTAAAAAAGTAATACATTCATAATTTGATGCTGGTCCATTAACTTAAAAAAAAAATGAGCTGGAACATATGAACCACAAAGGTATAATGGCTACAAAAAACTTTTTCATTACAATGAAGTCAAGATTTTAAAATCTTTTGCCTGCTCCCGCTAGGGGTCGCCACAGCGGATTATTCGTCTTTACACTACTCTGTTCTCTACATCTGCCTCTTTGAAACCAACAACCTGCATGTCTTCCCTCACCACCTCCATAAACCTCCTTGGCTTTCCTCTTTTTCTCCATTCTGGCAGCTCCATCTGCAGAATTCATCTATTGACTTCTACCTCTGCACATGCCCAAACCATCTCAATCCCTCAATGCTTCCTTCACCTTGTTTCCAAAACGTCCTACATTCGAGGTCCCTCTAATAAACTTATTTGTAATCCTATCTATTCTTGTCACTCCTAATAAAAATCTCTGCATCTTCAGCTCTGCTACCTCCAGCTCCACCTCCTGTCTTTTAGTCAATGCCACTGTCTCTAAACCATACAATATCGCAGGTCTCACCACAGTCCTATAAACTTTTCCTTTTACTCTTGTAGATACCCTTTTATTACAAATCACTCCTGTCACTCTTCTCCACCCACACCCTGCCTGCACTCTTTCCTTCACTTTTCTATCACACTCTCCATTACTCTGCACTGTTGACCCAAGGTACCTGAACTCTTCCACCTTCACCACCTCTTCTCCCTGCAACCCCACCACTTCACTGCCCTCCCTCGCATTCACACACATGTACTCTGTCGTACTCCTACTGACTTTCATTCCCTTTCTCTTTAGCGCTTACCTCCACCTCTCCAGGCTCATCTCAACCTGCTCCCTACTTTCACCACAAATCACAATATCATCCGCAAACATCATAGTCAACGGAGACTCCTGTCTGACCTTGTCTGTTAATCTTTCCATTACCACTGTGAACAGGAAAGGGTTCAGAGCCCATCCTTGATGCAGTCTCACCTCCACCTTGAACCATTCTGTTGTTCCTACTGCACACTTCACTGCTGTCACACTGTACTCATACATGTCCTGCACCACCCTCACATACTTCTCTGACACACCTGTCTTTCTCATACAATACCACAATTCCTCTCTCGACACCCTGTCATACACTTTTGCTAAATCCACAAACACACAATGCATCTCCTTCTGACCTTAGTGCTCTTCCTTGGCATGAAGCCATATTGTTGCTCACAGATGGTTACCTTTTCTCTCAGCCTGGCTTCCACTACTCTTTCCCATAACTTCATGGTGTGACTGTTCAACTTTATTTCCCTGTAGTTACTGCAGGTCTGCACATATCCCTTATTCTTTAAAACTGGTACCAGCACATTCCTTCTCCATTCCTCAGGCATCATCTCACCTTCCAGAATCTTGTTAAACAATCTTGTTAAAACTCCACTGCCATCTCTTCTAAACATCTCCATGCATCTACTGGTATGTCATCTGATCCAACAGACTTTCCACTCTTTATCCTTTTAATAGATGCTCTCACTTTATCCTTACCTATCCTATCCACTTTCTGCTTCACCATAGCCACATCATCCAACCTTCTCTATCTTTCATTTTCCTCATGCATCAGCTGCTCACAATTCTCCCTTCATCTTCTCAACACACTATCCTCAATTGTCAATGCATTTCTATTTGCATACTTAATTGCTCTAACTTACAAGAAGCTTATCCTTCCCAGCTCAGTCCCTATACCCGGCCAATCAGTAAAAATCACTTTCTTCTTCCTTAGTGTCCAACTTCTTATAAAGCTCTTCATGTTCCTTTTTCTTTGCTTTTGCCACATCGGTCTTTACCTGCTTCCGCATCCTCTTGTACCCCTGCCTACTTTTCTTATCTCTCTGCTGATCCCCACCTCTTTCTCCTTATGCTTTCCTGTACTTCTTTATTTCACACCACATCTCTTTGTATGTCTTTCTCTATTCAGATGTCACACCAAGTACCTTTCTAGCTGTCTTCCTTATCACTTCCGCAGTAGTTGCCCAAACATCCAGCACCTCTTCACCACCACCTAGTCCCTGTCTGACCTCTTCCCTAAATCTCATAAAAACTTTTTAAAATGTTTCACTTAAAGATCTGATCTGATAGCAATTATATTTTTTTGTATTTTATTTCAAGAAACACATTGCAGGCCGTGAGGCTGTGGTGCTTCTGCTTCTTCTTTGTCATACTGTCTGTCACTCACATGTTTATGTTAAGCATGAGTTATCTGCCATCCTTCACATCTCTGCTCTTTTATGCTCCAGAGGTTCGGCAGGTGTTTCAAGGAGATCACTCAAGTGAAGTACACAATGTGCAGTGCACACCAACTCAAAACCTATATGAATATTCCATGTTGTTGATAAAAAGTGTAAACCTGCATTCTGACTCTTTGCGTCTCTGAACTATGGAACGGATTCCATGTATTTTAGTTTTAAAATGTATTTAATTTCAGAATTATAAAGGAAAGAATTTACATTTATGGCATTTGCTAGACACCCTTATCAGGAGTGACTTTCAATTACAACTGAGCGGTTTAGAGTCAAAGTCTTGCTCCAGGGCGTAGGAGTGGCAGCTCGTTTTGGTGGTGCTGAGATTTGAAATCATGACCTTTTGGGCCAAAGTCCAATTACTTAACCAGTGAGCTACCACTTTCCTCTTTGGCCTAAATAAAAAAAAAATACCATTCCTGTACTTGAATAAAATGGCTCTAGGTTATGTATACACAGTAACCCTAGTTTCCTGAGGGAACGAGACTCTGTGGAAGACGCATTGGGAACGTGACCACGTTATCCATTTTCTGAAATAGTGTGCCTCAGGGAGGCTGCGCTCACTGAGCAGCTCCATTAGAGTGGCATGGGAGGTACCGCTGGAATGCCGCCGCTTGTTACTTGCTCTCCTGAAACCACCGCATTAATAGAATCGCCAAAGACGCCAGTGAGAATGAGTGAGGCATCCAGCAGCATGGCCTTGTCCCTGTCAGACATGTCAGAGAGGCTGAGACAAGGTGCCTCAATGTGGAGACAAGGATGGCGATGGACCGGCCAATGGCCTTAGTGGCCTCTTTCGTGGCTGTGAGAGCCAGGTCTGACGTAAGGCGGAGCTCTTGATTTTGGCCGTGTGAGGCAAGTCCCAAATCCAGCTTGTGCAGCGTGTTAGCATGATATGCCTGCAGCACCGCGATGGTGTGCAGGGATTCAGCGGCTTGACTGGCTGAGGAGTAAGCCTTAGCTACAAGCACCGAAGTATTACAAAGGGGCTTCATGGGTAATGTTGGGGTCTTGAGGAAGAAAGCAATCTCTGGGGATAGCTAGCTAGCTATTGCCTCTCTAACCCGTGGCATCGCTCCATACCCCTGTTCTTTCAGCCAAATGACATGTGAGTACAACATCGATCTGGGGCTCAAGGGGTTGGCGGAAAAAAGGTTTAGCCCAGAACCTGGACACCTTAGTGTGCGTGGACAACACAGTCCCGTTCCCAAAGCGTTGTGATGCAGCTTGAGTTCATTAAACGGAAATATAAGTACTCTGCTTACATACTATTCCAGTAAAGCTCCTCCTTTCATATATTATAAGTAAGAGTAAAGTAGTAGTTTTTTTTTATGTACATACATATAACAAGTAAAAGTACTGCTATATAAAAACTAAATTTTAATCATTTATGCAAATCTATTATCTAGTCTCCTGGGAATCATAACTTTTTAAAGAGAGAGAGCTTTCAATGGTTGCAGACACACAGTGAGCAAACCGTTTAATCTCCACACACTCTTACCAAACTGCTCCCCTTACAGGTTCTCATTTAACAAAATGTATGTATTTACTTCCAAGTAGTGAGGAATGGCATGTTTTTTTCTGAAATGTAGTGAAGTAAATACTAAAATATTATGCATTAAAATGAATTTAAAGTTCCCAAAAAGAAACTGAATGTGGATACTTGAAAAACATACTTATGTAAGGAGGTAAAGAAGTAAAATTACATCATTAGTGTCCACTACAGGCTGAATACTTATTTTAAGAAGAATGTATAAGTATATTGATGTATAAGAGTGGAGGAATGTGCACACAGCTGGACTATGTTTTATGTAAGAGATACAACCTGAAGGAGATTGGGGACTTTAAGGTGTTGTCAGGGGACAGTGTAGCTAGACAGCATTGGATAGTGGTCTGTAGGATGGTTTTGGAGGTGAAGAAGAAGAGGAGGAGAGTGAGGACTGAAGAGATTAAGATTAAGAAACTGAAGGAGGAAGACAGTAGTGCAAGATTTAGGGAAGAGGTCAGACATGAGTATGGTGGTGCTGAAGAGGTGCTGGATGATTGGGCAGCTACTGCAGAAGTGATATGGGAGAGGGATAGAAAGGTACTTGGTGTGACTTCTGTAAATAGAAAGTAAGAAAAAGAGATATGGGGTTGACAGAGTGATGAGAAAAGTAAGTAGGACTACAAGGAGATGCGGCAGCAAGTGAAGAGGGATGCGGCGAAATCCAAGGAAAATAAAACGGTTGGATGGTATGGAGATGGTGAATCAGGAAGTGGATATGAATATGAATATGAAGAGTGGAAAGTCGGTAGGACTGTGCTGATACCGGTTTTTAAATATAATGAAGATGTGCAGACCTGCAGTAACTACAGGGGAATAAAGTTGATCAGTCACTCTATAAAGTTATGGGAAAGAGTAGTGGAAGCCAGGCTGATAAAAGTGGTGACCGTCTGTGAGCAGCAGTATGGATTAATGCAGAGGAAAAGCACTACAGATGCAATATTTGCTTAGAATGTTGATGGAGTAGAGAAGGTCAGAGGGAGTTGCACTGTGTGTTTGTGGATTTAGAGAAAGCATATGACAGGGTGCCGAGAGAAGAGTTGTGGTATTGTATGAGGAAGTCAGGTGTGTGGTGGTGCAGGACATGTATAAGAGCAGTTTGACAGCAGTGAAGTGTGCAGTAGGAACGACAGACTGGTTCAAGGTGGAGGTTGGACTGCATCAAGGATCAGCTCTGAGCCCTTTCCCCTGTTTGCAGTGGTGATGGACAGGTTGACAGGCGAGGTTGGACAGGAGTCTCAGTAGACTATGATGTTTGCCGATGATACTGTGATTTGTGGTGAGCGTAGGGAGCAGGTTGAGAAGAGCCTGCAGAGGTGAAGGAACGCGCTAAAGAGAAAGGGAATGAAAATCAGTAGCAGAATTGCAGAGTACAAGTGAAATGAGAGGGAGGGCAGTTGAGTGGTGCGGTTACAGGAAGAAGAGGTGGTGAAGGTGGAGGAGTTTAGGTACCTGGGATCAACAGTGCAAAGTAATGGAGAGTGTGTTAGAGATGTGAAGAACAGAGTGCAGGCAGGGTGGAGTGGGTGGAGAAGAGTGACAGTAGTGATTTGTAATTGAATGGTATCTGCAAGAGTAAAAGGGAAAGTTTATAGGACTGTGGTGAGACCTGCGATGTTGTATGGTTTAGAGACAGTGGCATTGACTAAAAGACAGGGAATGGAGCTGGACGCAGCAGAGCTGAAGATGTCAAGGTTTTCGTTGGGATTGACAAGGATAAACAGAATTAGAAATACGTTTATTTGGGAAAATAAATGAAATTTGGGGAGGGCACAACATTAGCCGCTCCCTCTTGTTGTTCATATTACAGAAAATACTAATCCCCCATTACTTTCATACTACAAAAGTTGTCATCATCAGAAACAAACAAAAAAAATTGTTTACTTCCTATATTCACTATATACTTTCTATGTAAGTGCTAACACTGGAGAGAAATTGCAGTTTGGGTTGTCCTGACAAAACGGTGAATACTTAATTTTTTTTTTGTTGTTTTTGCAGGATAATGATCCATTATGCTGAGAAAGTAACATCCATTTATGTTGAATAAATCCTTTCATGATTTTCACTGAAAAGGAAGTCGTAATGTTGCACATAAGTGGAAATGTGAATGTTTACATCCTGACAGATGCTAAAGATACACAGCCAACAGTACTAAAATGAACAGCATTAAGCATCTTAACAGCATACAGCATTATGTTTAATTAGCCTGCTGACAAGCCCAAGAACATTCTCTCTCTCTCTCTCTCTCTCTCTCTCTCTCTCTCTCTCTCTCTCTCTCTATCTATCTATCTATCTATCTATCTAACTCTCTTACTCTAAAAATCTCTCTCTACATCCACCCACTTCAAAATGTGGTTTTCACTTCTACTACAATTGAAAGTAATGTTGTTTTTTCTTATGTGGCTTAGGTTATAAATGTAGAGGTAATTTTTTTTTTTTTTATTGAAAGTAGCTCTTCACATTAGTAAATAAGTGTTTAGCATTGAATATAAGCATTTATATTGGATTGCCATGTACAAATTATTATCATATTTCATACATCGTACTGTATTGTTACCTTGACCACAACCTACTGCAATATGTTTTATTTGTATGATTTAATCTTAACGCAGTTTAAACTACTGATGCTGTATTCACCATACTGTTATCACATCATATATATTATTTTACAATTCAATCCTTTTTTATTTGTAGAGTAATGGACATTGTTTAAAAGCAGTTTTACAGAGCTAAAGTGATCATAAAGCTGTATAAAAGAATGGATATGTTTAGTGCCTATACGTTTATTCCTTAATAGTGTATTCCTACACTACACCGCTAATCACTACAAAACAAACACAAACAAAAGACTGTATATAACCTCTGTACTATACATTTACATACTACATATTATATCTTTTTCACTCCTCAGTACATTTGCACTTTTTATATCTGTATGTATATTTATCATTACTGTACATTCTGCCCAACATTTCACATTCAACTGTGTATATAATGTATGTGTGTATATATATATATATATATATATATATATATATATAAAGTACACTGTTTATTCAGCTTGCTACTCCTTAATGAAATAATCTTGTGATCTTGTAACCTTTCATTTCTGCACATTTTCTTAATTACTGTACGCCTCTATATTTATTCACTGTACTTCTGAATGTCCACACATCTCTGCAGTAAAATAGTCTTTATATTTATTCACTGTATATACTTTCATATATACCACTGCTGTAAATATGCTAGATATTTATCTGCACTTTAGCACGACTGCTATATTTTGCACTTCTGGTAGATGCCAAACTGCATTTCGTTGCTGTGTACCTGTTAAATGCAATGACAATAAAGTTCTATCTATCTATCTATCTATCTATCTATCTATCTATCTATCTATCTATCTATCTATCTATCTATCTATCTAATGAGTAAGCAAGTAGTAACTGTGGCAAAACTCCCTGAGATGGTATGAGGAAGAAACCATAAGACTCTATAATGAAGACAGCCTCATCTGGTTGTCACTGTATGTCTATTTATTACAGTTTCATCATTGTTGAACTGTGCAATGACAGGAGCTTAAATGCAAAACTGTTAATGAAGCTGGTGGTCTTCAATTGAAGAAAACTCTGTCAAGTCATGTCAAGTTTATTTCTATATCACTTTTCAAAACAGACATTGTCTCAAAGCAGCTTTACAGAATTTAACAGTTAAAGTGAACAATGTATATTTATCCTTGATGATCAGCCAACATCTTAGGGAGTTTTTCCTTGCCACAGTCACAACTCCCTAAGATGTTATGAGGAAGAAACCTCGAGAGGAACCAGACTCAAAAGGGAAACCTGTCCTCATTTGGGTGATATCAAGAGTGTGATTATAGTCTTTACAGTACAGTTTTGGTACAGTATGGTATGGGGATGTATTGGGACAAGAACACTGGTCACTGGTACCTCAGGAGCATGTTTAACTCAAAAGAGAGAGAGAGAGAGAGAGAGAGAGAGAGAGAGAGAGAGAGAGAGAGAGAGAGAGAGAGAAAGAGAGAGAAGAAGAAGAGAAGAGGGGTTGCTGTACCGTTTAAAATAATTGCCTTTTCAATTTTCATTGATGTATTTGCAATCTGCACTACTGGTATGATGCTAATGCATCTTATTATTTTACTGTCTAATATAGTGACAGACAATAAAGTTTCCTTCTTCCTCAAGAAATACTTGGAATTTTTCCGTATAAAATGCCCAGATTTGACCCTGTGAAGGGTTTGCCCACATGGCCACAAAAAATGTTATGAATATGGATTAAATTATACGTATTGTAAAGTATGTGTTTAAAAATAGAGTTATCCAAATGACAATGACGTTTTTCCCCAAGCCTCCTTTGTGATGCTGATATTACTGCACTTGTAAAATGTTCCTGGACAGTGAGGCAGTGGCTAATCTGTTTTGGTTGTCCTGGTCGATTCGTATAGACAGGAGTGTACAATTGGCTATAGAGAGTCTGAAGTCTGGGGCCCTTTGTGTCTCTTTGCGATTAAGTGAGTAATGGAGTGTAAGAAGGTCTGCCCATGTTACTTCATCTACAGTGCTATTCCTCGACAACAAAGCAAGTAGAATCTTTGATCATTCAGCTCGAAAAATGTGCCCAGGTGAGGAGATTTACACTGCACTTTAAGAATTAAGGACCTTAATCTTTGACGCTTCAGATGAACTGGATTACTTGGCAGAATTAAAGCGTAGTAAGTTTGATAACAGTAGGTTGATTCGTAGTATTAGCATTGTTATCTTTGAAGAGTATTGAATAAGTGGATTAGGTTTGCAAGCATCTTACAGCCCAAAGACATGACAAAGCAGAGATCAGTTTGGCTGTATCAAATTGTCATCAATGCTTGCAGCAAGCAATAGTTTTCTAAGTAAATGCTCAGCTGAGACGCATTCCAAATTCGCTACATTGTTCAAGCTGTTAGGACTCTGCTAATTTACCACATTTGTTTCTCCCACTGATTATTTTGTAATTTTCTATATTTATTTATAAAGAATAAAATCGTGGCACAGTGGTCAGTGTTGCAACCTCAGGTTAAGTTTCTGTTCAGGCTCAAGTTTTTTTGTTGAGTTTTGCATGATAGCTGAAAAAGTTTCCTCTGGGTTCCCTTGTGTGAATGTGTGTAAATATGATGGACTATGTCCTATTCAGGGTGTATTTCCAACCCACACCCAGTGTTTCCAGGGTCCATAATGATACATGGTGATAAATGATCCATGTCAGTTGCTCATTTTTAGTTCCATGCCCACTTGTCATATTGCTCACATATACTGTAAGTTTGTGGTTTTATGTTACCTTTAGTGAAGTTTGTTACCTTCATCCCAGTTGTATAACATGCAGGGGCCATAGCTATCGATTATTTTAGTAATCGAGTATTCTTCTGGTATTTCCAGTGATTAATCGGGTAATCAGATAAGAAATATTTTTTTCTTAATTAAAAGGCAATACTAAATATACAAGAGAAAATAAGATGAGTCTCCTAAAGTCTGTCACATAAAAAAAAAAGAAAATTGTAATTGCGTAATATTGTCTTTTTTTTTTTTCTCAATTCTGACTTAATTCCTCTCAATTCAGCCTTTTTTTTCTTGTAATTGCAATTGTATTTCTCATAAACATACGGTGGCCGAGAAGTGCAAAACACATTAACAAATCCGAAAACAAATTAACAAATCCAAAAACAGATTAACAAATCCAAAAACAACTTACACATCATTGGACAAGACACCTGCCAGTCAAGATATACAGGTGAGTGACAGGTGTCTCGTCCAATGATCTCTAAGTTTCCATTCGCAAACTATACCTACCTTTTCCGGTTTGTCTGGCTTGTTGTTGTGTTTTTTGGATTTGTTAATGTGTTTTCTAATTTGTTAATTTGTTTTCGGATTTGTTATTTTGTTTTTGGATTTGTTAGTGTTTTCTAATTTGTTAATTTGTTTTCGGATTTGTTATTTTGTTTTTCGGATGTCTTAGTGTTTTTTAATTTGTTAATATGTTTTCGGATTTGTTAATGTGTTTTTGGATTTGTTGTTTTGTTTTTGAATTTGTTAATTTGTTTTTGGATTTGTTGATGTGTTTTTGGATTTGTTAATTGCTTTTCTGATTTGTTAATTTGTTTTCGGATTTGTTAATTTGTTTTTGAATTTGTTAATTTGTTTTCGGATTTGTTAATTTGTTTTCGGATTTGTTAATGTGTTTTTGGATTTGTTGTTTTGTTTTTTAATTTGTTAATTTGTTTTTGGATTTGTTGATGTGTTTTTGGATTTGTTAATTTGTTTTCTGATTTGTTAATTTGTTTTTGAATTTGTTGATTTGTTTTTGGATTTGTTAATTTGTTTTTTGATTTTTTAATTTTTTTGGATTTGTTAATGTGTTTTGCACTTCTCGGCCACCGTATAAACATCTAACATTTGTGGTGCATCCACCTGTAAGCATGTTGTTGGCTTAAAGTTTGAAGCTGTTGGTGTATGAACGAGGCTCCTCTGCTTCATCTGTCTTGTTTAGTCTCCTTCAGAACTGATTTTGAGACAGAGTTATCTCTAGAGATCGGAGGCTTAATTTGATACTATGCAAATGTATTGATTGTAGCCTATTTCATTTTCAATAAATAAAGTTTTCTGGCACTAAATAAAGAACGTCAGAATTGCGAGAAAAAAAATTGGAATTGAGAAAAATTAAGTCAGAACGGCGGGAAATAAAGTTCCATTAGCCAGAAATGAAGTTAGAATATTAAGAATTTTTTTAAGTGCCGGAAACAAGCTTCCATATGAATCTTCTCCTCGCCCTTCACTGTTTTCTCCCCATTCCTCCATTTTTTTCAGTCTTCTATGTTGACATGTCTAGAGCACTCCAGAGTATAGCAGGTGGTGCGTCAGTAATAATGGTCCGCAGTGAAACACATTGCTACGGGTGTAGTTTAATAGATTTAACAAATAATTTGCCTTGATAATTTTTTTCTATTCGAGTTACTCGAGGAATTCGTTATTCCTAATAACACGTGAGATGGGTTTTCTGAGCTTGCTACTGTTTTGACCACTATTATACAGCACTTTTGACCATGCTTTGCATTTAACCATGCTTTGTTGATGGATGTCAATACTGTGATAGACCAGTTCCTGTTAATGACTTCAACTTTTGGATAGTGATAGAATAAACTCTAACACTCCTGGAAACTTTTTACAGTATATCCTAATTATTACTCGAACAATGCAATGCCTGCAACACACTAAACCCCACTTGCTTATAAAAATTTCAGTGCATATTAGGTTGTTTATGTGCTTCGCGAAGAAAGGGTTGTTTATCTGTCTTCTAGTGTGTTCATAAAACCAGAGACCTGATTTATGAACTTTGTGAAACAAAAAAATGTGCAACATTTTCAGTTTATACACCAGCATATATAAAGCATCTTCTTAAGCATATCCTCAGAGATGATTTATATAGTATTAGGCTGTATTGAAAGAAACTGTACAGAAATTAGTGTTCTGCCACTCCATGCATACAGGCCAGGCGTAATTCTTTGCTCAATATCTGTGAAGCACTTTCCAATAAAAAGGTCTGAAGTGTGCTTTGGGCTATTGGTGTTTCAGTGCAAGGGATAATGGATGCCTTCTAGTGTTTTATTTTTTGAGTGCAGCAACAATGGTAAGTAAAGATTTTCAAGACTGGATATTTTTGACTGGATAATATCTTACATTTTGTTCATGAGCTCATTTTGTATGTCTGTTGATATATTTTTGGCATATTTTTGTAAAGAAACTGGTTTTATATCCAGTCTTAGGTATGAGCAGCACCATTTATTTTTAGTCATTTTTTTCCATCTTTCAGCTGTTTTATAACAGCTGTAAGAGATGGTACAATTAGAAGGTAACCCTGATATACAGGATTTCCTTACACACAATGGCAAGTGGCCAGGAACAAAAAGGTAATTTGAAGTGATTGCATTTGTGATTTTTCTCCACATGCAATCAGCACAAGTGACTGTTCCCATGTCGCAATTAAGGCACAGCCAGACAATGATTTTTCTATAAAAAATGATCACTCCATTAGTGTTCAAGTGAACTGTGTATGCAGATGACCGACTTAAACAGGTAAACTTTCCTGCATCTAATAGAAATAGTACTATTTAAACAAACCATTCTGCTTTATGCATTAGTAACACTACAGTATTTATAAATGGATAAACTGAGCAGTGCAACCCTATTTATATGTAAATTAGATGATAAATAAACTAATTAAGGTTTATAGTTATTCAAGAGTGAAGACAGCATAGGACCTTAAGCTTTTAAATGTGAGCTTTGCTGGCACATAGGTACACTTAGCAGTAAGATGGCAGCACTGGTAGAGTAATGCGCAAAGGATTTACATTTTTGCTACTTTCTGTCTTATAAGGAAGTGTCATTTTTGAAGTTTTTCTTCTTTACACACTCAACACAAGGCAAATCAATACTGACAATCCAGGTAAACACACCAAGGTCAGCACTAAGAGGACACAATATATTATGAGCTAGAAACTAGAGATGAAGTAGAAAATAGAAAATCCAAAGGAATTATATATTAGGAAACAATATTGCTTATAATATTTGTCCTCAGTGCTTCTTAAATTTTAAAGAAACTGTTTATAGAACAAACATTAGGATATGGTACACATATTGTTGCTGCACTCAAAAATGACACTAGAAGGCATCCAATACTATATAGTGCATCTCTGAAGATATGTTTAAGACCACAATGAACTGTACAATAACTGAAAAATGCTTAAAAATGTCTTAAAATATGTACTATGATCAACACTATGACAAATATGAAGAGCTTGAGAAAAAGAAGACAATAATTCTATCTATCTATCTATCTATCTATCTATCTATCTATCTATCTATCTATCTATCTATCTATCTATCTATCTATCGTCATTTCATAGATATTTCAGGCATATGTGTAGTGTGCAGATAAATAAATCTACCAGCACAATGAAAACACAATGACAAGTCATGCCTTTTTATTCAAACTATAGTATGATGTACAGCAGAAACCTTAACATCTAGGATTTTGCAGATATACAAGCTGAACTCTGACTAAACATTAGTCAGTAAAAATGTGCAAAATGAATGAATTAATTAATACAGTAGGAAAAAAAATTCTTTACACTTCAAATCTGTACCATGTACACCTACAGTTCTACTCGAAAAAACAAAACATGAATCATTAGTTGACTAAGTTGACATCTTCCACAAGATTTGTGCATTACAGATATGACATTGCTGGTATAAAATTGTTTTCCTTTGACATAAGCCAATGTTATTTCTTGAAACGTGTGTGCAGCTGTCCTTGAAAACTGCACCATGTTCACATGATTTAAAACATTGTCATGTTGCTATGCAACGAAACCAAGTCAAATGTGTGCAAGCATACGGTAGTCTAGATATGACATAACAGGAATTCAGAGCAAGTTTTTTTCCTATTATGCATAGCCATAGATCTGGTCAGAATGCTAACTGCTCACACTACCCATGCATTTTTAGTTATCCTACACAGGGCTGTGGGCAAGCCTGGAGCCTATCTCAGGGAACTTTGGAGAAACTCGGAGGTTGACACCAAGGTTGGGGTGCCAACCCATCGCAGGGCACAATTTTACACACACACTTACACACACTACAGACAATTTGGAAATCCAAGCCAGCCAACAAGCATGTTTAGACTCATGGAGGAAACAGAGTGCCCAGAGAAAGTTGCCAAATCCCAGGGAGAAAATGCATACTCAGAGGATGATATTCTGTATATTGCTTGTAATCAGGTGCAGCAGGAACCAGTTTGGTGAAGATCCTAGAGCTGCTGGTAGAGATAAAAGCTGAAAGATGAATGTGGAAAACCGGGATTCAAGTGTCTGTGGAATAATAATCGGTGTATTATACTGTTTATTGAAACGATACAGATACAGAAAATGGGAAGTAATTATAGCTCAACGTCTGCATCGTAACACACAGGTACATCAATCAAGGACGTAATGACAAATTAATTACAACATGCATAATTTTGCATATTAAATAGTCAGATCATTTTGGGAAATGTTTTCATATTTCCATTTGTCAGGCTACTGTGTGCAAGCCACCTGCACAAGAAACACCTCTGAGGCTAAGCATCCATCAACATACACAAATATCCTGTGTTAACCATTAATTTTCAATTAGGACACACAATTATCAGTGCATTTTTTATCATTATTGTCAAGCTGCATTTTGGCAGCAAGGACAAAGGATTAAACAAGTTTTAAATACATGGAAATGTTTCATCTGAGCATAAGGATCAGTAGTCAGGGACACCTGGGACAAGCAGATTTCATGTCTGGGCTATCAATTCTTTTATTCCTAGTTGGAAAGTAAAAAAAGCATCTTGAAAAAGAACCAAAGCTATTATCTAGCACAACAAACAGTCACCTTGTGGGTTTTAATATATCAGGAACAAATAAAGATGATACTCAGACCCAAATAATACATTTTTATATATAATTCAAGGACATAGCTCTGCAGTTCAGAGCCAAAGGTTTGGCCAGCAGCTTTCTTTTTCTTCTTCTTCTTCTTCTTCTTCTTTGTTGTAGCAAGAGTGCATAAATAGCTTATAAACAATCAGCCATAACATTAAATCCACCTGCCTAAGTATTGTGTAGGTTCCCATTGTGCCACCAAAACCTCTGAAGGTGTGCTATGGTGTCTTAAGATGTTAACAAGGATGGACTAAATTTGTTTGTCAAGCATATCTTACAGTTGCTTGATGAAAATAAAGTTACTGCCATTAGAGTGTTCTGTTGCAATAAAAATGTGTACTACTGTAGATGTAAATCCCAGATTTCAAAACATAACATGATGCTATTGTATTTCCACCAACTTTCTTTTATGTGTGTCACCAGTTGTCTTTCCTGAGTTCACTTTTAGTAATTACTAACCACTACAAAACCAGAAACACCTTCGATTTTGAAGATTCTCTAATCCAGTCATCTAGCCATTACAATTCGACATTTGTCAAAGTAGCTCAGATCTTTACTCTTGATCTTTGTTTTTTTGCTATCAATGCATCAACTTTAAAAACTGACTCTTCTATTGTTGCTAATATAACATTTGACAATTTCTATTATAATGACAATGTCAATTCTTTCAACTGTAAATAGTTTTAACATTATGGTGGGTTTATACCTCATTCCTCATAGTCTGCATTAAATATCTTTAACTAGCTAACTAGCTTGGAGTACATATTTTAGCACATTATGTTCACTCCCATTGTATAGCCTTTAGTTGCCAGGCACCCAAAACATTGAGCAGAACACACTGTAGTCTAACTAAATTATTTGTCACCTCCTATGCATGTTTAATCCAGACACACAGAATAGTTAATGTGATTTTTTTTACTTCTTTTCAGGGAAAATTGATGGCTGAGTGAATTTAAAAGACAACTTTGGTTAATGTTTGGTGACATGTTTCAAAGGGAATGACAGCTCAACTGTGAAGGTGAACTCCGGATCTTCCATGCCTCAAAGCTTTTTGCTGCAGGTTGATGACAAAGTAACAATTCCAGAGTAAGTAATTGCGAGGACAGAGAAGATTCCCAGGGGGTCCAATATCGCTGTCGGGGCTCATGATGGGTTTGTTAAATACAATGATTTAGTAAATGGATCTTCGATGACTAGTGAGGAGAGTGTTTTGAAAAGGTGGAGGGAATATTTTGAGCAGCTTATGAATGAGGAAATTAAGAGAGGGGGAAGGTTGGATGATTTGGAGATGGTGAAGCAGGGAGTGCATAGTATTAGTAAGGGGGAATGAAGAGTGGAAAGTCAGTTGGCCCAGATGTCATACCAACAGAATGTTTTTTTTTTTTAAATACCTTAGTCATTTTGTGGGAAAAGGTGTTCTGATAGCATAGTATAGACAGGACAAAAACTCCTTCCACTGTTAAGCAGTGAAGATGACATTATTTCAGAATTGTCCAATTGTATATATATACAATTGAAATTACTATATATATATACAGAAGCCAACAAATGCTATAGCAATATTTGCTCTATACTTCAACTGGCCAGCTAATACCTTCTGTATAGTTAATGGAAAAGTTTATTAAATTTAGCTTTGGGCACTTGCGTTTTTGTTTGAGACAAACGAGTGAACAGCACTGTAAGCAATTTGATAGCATGTATAAAAAAATACAAATTGAAGGACCTAAAATAACATTTCATCTTAAGTCTTTTGGTTGTTTCTGGTTGTACTAATTTGTTGCAAACATTAGAACACTGATTATCTCTATAACATGGTACCTGTTAGTGGGTGGAATATATTTGGCAGCAACTGAACATTTTGTCCTCAAATTTGATGTATTCGAAGCAGAAAAAAATGGACAAGCGAAAGGATTTTAGCAAGTTTGACAAGGGCCAAAATGTGACGGCTAGACGACTGGGTCAGAACATCTCCAAAACTATAGCTTTTTTGGGGTGTTTCTGGTCTGCAGTGGTCAGTATCTTTCAAAAGTGGTCCAAGTAACAGGGTCATTGGTGGCGGAGGCTCATTGATGCACGTTGGGAGGCTGAACCGTTTGCTCTGATCCAACGAACAAGCTACTATAGCTCAAATTGCTCATTTCTATATTTTAAATTGCTAATTACTCTAGCTCAAATTGCGGTCAGGACTGTTTTGGCAGCAAAAGGGGGACCAACACAATATCAGGCACTAGGTTAATTATCTTATGCCTGATTGGTGTAACTAAGATATTCCATAAGTTCCATCATTATAGAGAAAATGTACATTTTAGAAAAATATGAACATAGCTAAATACTTCCATGATTGCTTTTTATTGTTAAGTAACTCAAGTGACCCTGAGTAAAAAAAAGCCTAGAAAGTTTTTGGTTGAAATTGACGACATATTAGTGTTTCATGGTTAAACTACTGGTAAAAAAACTTTTTTACACTTGGCTATCCTTCCAGTAAGATGTGTCTTAATATGCTCTGCAAGTCTTGATTATCAAAAATAAAGACCTTGAAAGAGAAAGGCAATTATTTGGGGAATCCTTAAAAATTGCAAAAGACTCCTTGACAGTGCGACATACCTGGCAGAACTTTCCTTTTGCGTTGCAAAGAAATGAGCCAGTCTGTGATTAGCAGCTGCTTGAAGAAAAAAGAATAAAAAATGTTGTTCTGGCTTCAACAATCACTTTAACACATTTAAAAGAAGCAAAACCATTCATTTAGTCACAAAGTCTCATGTTCTCCAGCTGTCACTTTATCTTTATTGTTATTTCAAAAAGTAGTTCAACCTTCCGGTGTACATTGCTTCCTTATACTTTTTGTTGATTTGGTCTTGTTAAGCCTGCTTTTCTCTTTTTTCCTGGAGATATTTATCGTGTAACCATTGTTAGATTTAAAACATCTTGACACTGATGTTTTCATCTACAAGCAGTAAGCACAATATCGAGGGGTTTACTTTCTTATATGCTGTTGCCTAGCAATGTAAAGACTACATCTAATGAATCACTCTCATTACCAGTAGTGTATATGGTCCAAATTACAGAGGATACATTTCATTACTCATCATACTACAAAATACTACTGGCAACATAATTATAAAATGTTCTAATATACATTATTTAACTATTGATAACAATGGAATTAGTAAAAAAGAATACACTTTTAATTGTAGGGAAATATCTGGTTGATGCTAAAGGGGTTTACAGTCAAGAACCCAGAAATTCTAAAACACAATAAACATTTTATTAATATATTATATTATATTATATTATATTATATTATATTATATTATAATATATTATATTTTATTATATTATATTATATTATATTATATTATATTATATTATATTATATTATATTAATAGTAATGCAGTACAACTTGATGTTTATTCAATATTCATATTCATAATTACTTTAAAAATAGTAAACTGATTTTACTGAAAGTGCCACATATTAGGAAGCTAAAATATTTAGCATATTCATAAAATCTATTCAGTAATTACGATTATAAGAATACCAAATATTGAGTTTTTTTTAACTAAGCAATATTTACCAATGAATTGTAAATGATTTTTTAATATTATTTCTACTAAGCAAAGACAAAATCACCAAATAACAAATGTGATTTAGTCATGATAATCGAATAATAAGAAATTTAGATTAGTTTGGCAGGATAAAAATATTTTATTTTTTTAATGAAAAAATACAAAACCAGTGAACTGTGGATTAGCTTAATGACTCTATCCATGATACTCTAACCATGATAACCATTAGTTCATGTTTTTGGGCTGTTAATTGGTAGGTTGGATTTATTTTTCTGAAACATCATCTGTATAGGTTTATATATGCAATATATAATCTATATAATTTTCATACTATTTAATACAAAAACTATCAACTATTTAGTATTAAACACAATAAAAAAATGATGAGATGATTACTAAATAATTCTTTATGTTAGAACAGCAAATAGGTTGCATTAAAAGTACCATGACTATACAGAACATCTTCAAAACCCATAATGGTTCCTCAGTAGTCCCTCAGGGTTCTATGAAAAGTGTGAACAGAAAGAGATCATAAAACCCTTTTAGCAGTCTGAGAACCATTAATGATTTAATGAACCCTTGAAGAACCAGTGATTAACTTTTTTTAAGAGTGTAAGCATAGTAAAGTTATTTTAATGGGAAAAGTGAATTCCGGAGTGTACTGTAGGCAGGAAAAGTGTTCTAAAATCATTATGTCTTCCATATATTTTTTATTAGTAGCAGCTTGTATTGTTATGAACAAGCGACTTCAACAACTTATCAACCTAACAACTTTCTAAACAAACTGCATAATAAGACATTTTCTATTTCTTTGTTATTACATTTTGTTCTACTTTTAATGTGGAAAATCACTCATTCTGGACTTCAGATCTTAAAAATGTATCTCTACTAGGGGTGTAATTATCCAAAATTCACAGATCAGTAAATACCTCGGTTTTTTAAGTCACGGTTAGGTTTGATTTTGGTACTGTTTGGGAAAGAAATGCCAAAACAATAAATTGCTTGTTGTTTTTATTAGTGCAGTATATTATTATTAACATTTGTAAACATCAATAGTTAATAGTTTATAAAAAAGCAACACAAAAAAAAACCTCTTAATTAAAATGCCTGCTTGATTAAATAATATATAAAATAATATTTTATAATATGTAATGAAAAGTTTAAATTTTATAAATCAAATCAATGCAATACACATTTTTATTATATTGATTAAATTGAGTAACTGATTGAGTAGAATAAATAAATGGAAAAATAATTAAATAGTTTACATTTGTTAGATTCCATTTCATACAGGTAATACATGTGTATATAAGTGTGTGTGTGTGTGTGTGTGTGTGTGTGTGTGTGTGTTTTATATCTAATTTTCTAAAGGTACGTTCTACTTAACTATTCTACTTATTTCAGCATACTTAAACAAATGTCTTCTTTCCATCCAACCTTTTTTTATTCACTTCCCTGATATATGTGGAATTGTCAGGACGTTCTCCTTTTAAGAGAAATTCCTGACGCTGTACATAAAATGCTTAAGAATCCATAGCTCCATTGTTAGCTGCTAGCCACTGCTTGGATAGCCGCTAACGCTAGCGCTATCAATTCTTTAACGTTTCAATGCATGCAATAAAAACAAATCTTATTTCTGTTACTTAGTGAGTAGCCACAGTGACACTGCACTAACTAAAGTTTAAATTTTATACCCCTGGCTTTTTTGTGCATATTGTCAAGTTTAATAATTAACAATTAAAAAATTTACCTCAGAGTGTACCGAACTAAAAGGCCTGTACCAAAATGTTGGTTAAATGTTCGTTTTACTGTTACACCGCTAATCTCTAAATCTCAATTTTTTACTGTATATATACAGTAATACAGTATAAGTAAACATGGGGGGACAGATTTAATATTTGAATGTTACGTGTACTTACATGTTACCTACAGTAATTAACAATCAGCTTTGTGTTCTCAGCAGTCAGTGTGCACTGCCAGCCAGGGCATTAATGCCATGGTTCCCATTAACAACCCAAGACAGTGTGTAGCAACAGTACATCATTACAGGTGTTCAGTATACTTCTCTTCTGATATATACCCTGCTGATATCTAACCCCCACTGCTTTTTCTAATAAACACCCATTCTGTTTGAACAGGCAGCTGTTGTTTCTTCATATTTTCTTCAGAGCTTGGTCAGATAATTATCCTCAAGTGGCTCCTAAAATAACCAATATTTTCTAGGGAAACAATAAAAAGCACAAAATCAAATACAAAAGTATAAAAGTTTTATAGGAAGTGAAACAAGCAAAACAAATTTCAGTTGGATAGCTTTTATCCTTTAAAGAATCCACAGGACTGTACTTACTGGATTCTTATGCCAGCTCCCCTAAATGAACTATCCTGTTCACCAGAGATTATTTCTAAGTTTTTCTTGTGCATCATTTTCAAATTTTTTACTTTTCTTTTTATCTAACCTTTTCTTGCTGAACTTTCTTCCTTCTTATCTTTTTTCCTCCACGGAGGCACAGAACACATATAGAACCAGGAGAGAATGGATTCGGTATGAACTTGTGCAATCCGTGTAGTAAATTAAAGAAAGTTTAGATTCCCTTTCAGGAATTCAAGCTTTGTTAACAATGCTTTGGGAACGCAAAAATTTGAGGTACGAGCTCGAGACGCCGCTTCTAGATGGCGAAGTAAAGCTAGAAAGCGAAGATTGTGACGAAAATTACGACACGCAAAGAAGAAAAAGTAAATAAGTTAAAGTTTAGGGATACATAGTTCTACAGTAGTGATAGTAAAAAATGACTTTTCCCTCCACCTCCGCTTATTGCCTCAACCCCGCTGGCATTTTCGTTAGCTCAAGTCGTCTCATCTCCAAGGTAAATACACTGAATACTCTTTCTATTCTGTTTTTATACAATATTTGTTATTTAGAAATTAATTTTCCTAATTTAATAACATAAAACATTAAAACGGGGTGGCATTTTGAGGGTTGGAATTTGATGTGAGAGCAAATTGAGATAGAAGCTAGTCCATGGAACGAATTAAACTCGTAGGTCAAGGTACCACTATTTTATATATATATATATATATATAATAGTGTGGGAGATATACACAGTTTGGAGCAGTGCACGCAAATCTGGTTTTTGAGGAAGCTGACTCTGCACATTGGCCTGCATGTCTTTGTGAACGCTCTGGGGGGCACACTTCGAGGAGTGTGCTCCTGCTTCTGCTTCTCGCGGTCCTGGCTCTGCTCTCACTGAGCCAGAGAGGTGCGCTGGTTCCTAAGTGGGCTTGTCACTTTCGCCTATCTCACCTGCCCGGTCCGGCACTCTGCAAGCTGAAAGTTGTGAAGCTTATGAAGGTTGTGACCTATGCTGTTGCCAAGATGAGCAGAAAGCCGCTCCGTCCAGTAAACTCGACACTTTCTGCAACCTACATCCATGTCATGGTCTGCTGTTCTTTTCAGACGTGAACACCGGGGGGTCCAGTTCCTGGGCAAAGTCCTATTTAGCCCACACCTTTAGTCCCAAATCCATGTTGTACTCCAATGTTATGAAACTAAAAGCGGTTCCTGCAACATTGCTCTCATGGGGCTGCTCAGTGGGCGCAGCCCCGGGAACAACCCAGCACATCCCGTCATTGGGAGGTTCAGAAACAGAGCGTTGCCAAGATATCCTGACATGGGCCATTCTAGGGATCCTGTCGGGTGGTGGGCATGGTGCCCCTCATCACGCAGTGCCCTCCCCACCACCCCTATGATCCTAGTTTGTCAACCCTGCCACAATTAGTGCTTTGAGGCACCGCCAGCTCCACTGAGTACCTTTCTCGATTTCCGCCTAGTATCATAGCGGACCTAGAGAACTAACAGCCTCCTTTGAGGCTGCGTACTGTAGAATAGAATAGAATAAAATAGTATAGAATAGAATAGAATAGAATAGAATAGAATAGAATAGAATAGAATAGAATAGAATACTCCCCTATTTGCCCTATTTGTAGACAAAGGGCTTTATGATTCACATGGGTTCTGTCCCACTTTGGTGGAACCCAAGCAGGCTCTGGTCATGGAACAAGAGGTAAACACTCTTCTGAGGAAGGAGGCTTTCGAGGTGGAGCAAATCTGGTGGAAATTCAGCAAGGCTCAATTAGACTTGTTTGCGACTCAAGAGACATTGCACTGTACCCTCTGGTTCTCCCTTACCCCCTCAGCCCCCCTAGGGCTTGACGCCATAGCTCACTGCAGTGCAACCTAGAGTGCCTGTGTGAGATTTGGCCGTTGTGTTTGAGGCTCTATCTGAGCACAGTTAAGACTGTTTTTCTCCTAGCCATTTCCTCTCCTAAGAGAGTAGGAGATCTTCAAGCCCTCAATGTGGCCCCCTCTTTTCTAGAGTTGACTCCAGGCATTGCCAGTGGCATCCCCTACCCTCGAACGGGTTACATCCCTATGGTGCCCTCGGTCATTCCATGACTGGCTCAAAGCATTCTATCCTCCTCCTTTGCAAGCCTCAGATCAGGAAAAACTGAACTGGCTATATCCGGTGCAAGGTTGTGGAAAAGTCGGAACATCTTTTTATTTGCTATGACCCTGCTAAGAGAGAACTCTTTGCAAACAAGTAGACCCATTGCAGGTGGATTGCTGATGCAATCGCATCCTTCTACGAGTCCTTTGGTTGCCCCACTTCCTTCGGGGTCAAAGTGCACTCAACCCGGAGTGTGGCAGCCTCTAAGGATTGGTCCTATAGAGTTTCCATCCATGACATCTGCAACACTGTGGGCTGGTCCACTCTGCTGTCTTTTCAGTTCTACAACCTGGACTGCAGTGCCACTCCTGGCCCCTCTGTCCTTCAACCTACCTGTGATTATATGCACTAGTCAGGGACTGTTCAATCTGGCATGATTGGACAACTCGTTCCCAAAGCATTTTGACACAGCTCGAGTTCCTAAAAGGGAACGTCTTAAGGTTACGTATGTAACCCTGGTTCCCTGAGGGAACAGGATGCTGTGTCTCTAAGCCACACTGCCAGCATCCCTGCAGTGCTTCCTTCTCCCTTACAAAAGCTGATGCTCGCCTCACTCCATGTGCGTTTTATACTTCCTGGTCATGACCTCGCCAGGTGATGGCCAGCATTCAATTTTTGACTGATAAACACTCGGGCGCGTTCCCAAAGCGTTTCGACACAGCGTCTCATTCCCTCATGGAACTAGGGTTACATACGCAACCTAGAGATATTTATTTTGACACACTTAAAGTAAGGTTTTTCGTATTTTATTTTAACATACATTTTGATATATCTTTGCCTAACTCTGCTACTCCATAGGATTTCTTCTGTATGCATTTCTGGATTGCTTGCATAAATCCATTATTTGGTTATATTCTGCTGACCTTAGCCACGATATTGTGCATGAACATTAGCTATTTTTGACCTCGAGCCTTTACCCTTTAAAATTTATTTAATCCACTTTCATACTGATGTATCTATTTAATCAAACCTTTGCATGAAGAGCTGAAAAATGCACCTGTATTTCAAACACAGTATATTTTTCATATACTTTTTATGACGTTTTTATGTACATTGCACAAATATGAAATCTGAAACTGTGTTAAAGACAGCTCAGTGAAAAAGAAAAAAAATAAGTAGTTCCAAACTAGCAAGACTTAAATAATAGATTTATATGGACCTCAGGGCTGCCATTTATCTAATGACTAAATGATAGGCTCTGGGGAATCACTGAACATTTAACAATGATTTTTAAGGCACATGTAGGGCAGGCTTCAAGGATTTCTTTAGTGGTTAACATTAATCAGGCCTGGATGATAGATTTGTGGTTTTTCATTTGCCTTTTAAAAAGCAAGTGGGTGTGATGATTTTGTAAGATCTGGTTCATTAGTAGTAGTGGAGTTGGTGTTCAGAAGCGTTAGATAAATAAAAATTAATCTAAAAATGCATTCATCTTGGAGATGTCATTGACTGCATGTATCTCCTTTGTAACTTGGTTGTTAGTCATTCTAGCATTTACACCTTTCCTACAAATGTGTAATGCAAAAACAAAACAAAACAAAAAAAATCGATATCTAAGGCAGAGGTGTTCAAAATCTAGCCCCAAGGCTAAATACTGCAAATGTACAGATGTTAATTAGCTTAAATAATTGACCACAGAGTCTTTGTATTCTATGGGATCAACTGACAGTAGGGCATCGCCAGAAGTGGAGCCTGCAGCTTAATTTGACTCAATATAAGGAACCTTACTTAGCACAGACAAAGAAAGAACTGACAGTTTGATAGCTTTCTTTCTTTCTTTCTTTCTTTCTTTCTTTCTTTCTTTCTTTCTTTCTTTCTTTCTTTCTTTCTTTATCTCTCTCTCTATTTCTAGCTGTCTCATATTACAGTAGCAACTGTAACAGGATAGAATATATTAGGCACCAGATGATTTTTTTAAAACCAGTTTTTAAACTTGAGGTGTTGTAAGCAGGAAATAATGGGCAAGGATAAAGCTCTAGGTAACAAGGTCCTAATACTGATGGCTTAGTCAGGGCATTTCCAGAATTACAGATGTTTTACAGTTTTCCCAGTACACAGTGCTTTTTACCTGCTTAAAGTGGTCCAGGAAAGGACAACTGGTGGTCCAATCCAACAGAAGAGTTACTGTACAAAAGATTACTTGGAAAAAACTCTGGTATCTGCAGTTTGGACACCTCTGATATAAGTTAAAATATAGGATTTGTCCTTTTCCTAAAGGACAAATCCTTTTGTGAAAATGAGTGTGTTACAAGATGAAATGTTAAAAGGGATTTTATCTCGGCAGACTTTTCACTGTGGAAAGCATCTGTTTTATTGATCTGGGCGACTCTGTTTTCTCAGAAAGATGTTGTCATGTACCTTGATTTTGTAATTGGCTGAAAACAAAAAGGGCAATTTGAATAAACAGAGGACTCTTTTGTTTGGCATTGGAAACATCCTTCTATTCTTTTGTTTTTTTTTAGATTTAAAGATAGATATTGTAAGTAGTTCAGTATTTGTAGCGGCGTCTATTCTTTTTTAAAAATCTTTCTTTTAACTTGTATAGCACTTTAAAATGCTCACTGCAACTGCAAAACCTAGGCATTCAAAGTTACTTCAAAAATAATTGCCCATATGCCTGAATCTATTCGTCAATTGTGTTTTGGATAAAGACTGCTATTTTAAAGTTTCTAAAACTACTAATATAATGAGACAAGTGTGAAATGCATTTAAAAAAATGCATGCTTGTTAATACTACCTTAAAAGCAAAGTTAATGACTTAGCAGTTATGTTGTTGTTTTTTCTGTCAAGGATGAAATAAAACATCATAGTAGCATGCTATTATTCAGATAAATACCGCACAAAGAAGCGTTACAATATATTTATTTTATATATATATATATATATACACATACATGTCCTCTTATTAAAAATCCAACGTCTTAACTAATTAGCTACTACTTTTACAAGGTTTACACAACTGTATGCCTTATACAACGGGGTGGGCTTTCTAGAATGCTCTGCTATACAGCTCTGACCTCAACCCCTTTCGAATATCTTGTGGATGAATTGGAATGTTGATAGCACCCCAGGCCTCCTCACCCTACATCAGCACCTGACTTTATTTATGCAATGAGCACAAGCAATTCTCCACAAGCACACTAGTTTCT
The DNA here is from genome assembly GCA_024362625.1 of Silurus asotus. Classification (NCBI taxonomy): domain Eukaryota; kingdom Metazoa; phylum Chordata; class Actinopteri; order Siluriformes; family Siluridae; genus Silurus; species Silurus asotus. Next base: position 1,697,349 of record MU551677.1, on the reverse strand, counting down.
CCCAGAAGAGTGGAGATTCCTATAAAAGCAAATCTTAACTAAAATTGAAATGGGTTGTTCAAAAACCACATACAAATCTTATCATCAGGTTTACACAAACTTCCATTCATATAGTATATTTACATTGCACATTTACAAAAATGTGATCCAGAAGTATTTTTTCCTCAAAGTTGCTTCACCTTGTTTGCTAGAATATTTGTTTGCCCACCTAATATGTTTTTTTTCTTTTGTAAGAAATATTCTCTCTGTAACCAATACAGCTGTAACCACTACAGAAGACCAACCCGTCATTGTATTAATCTGAATATTTTATGCATTGTTTCACTTTGGTGGCTGATGTCATACCTGGTCAGATTCTTTCTACACCTTTGCATCAGACTGATGTGTTAAGGTTGCATTTATAGAAGCACAAAGGGCTGACCTTCGAGCATGTACCCTATGTCTAATTTCATTAGCATCTACCCATGTTTTGTTTGTATTACATTATTAAGGATTGACTCATTCTTGTTGAAAATAATGGCACAAAATTCATTCGCCCTAGTCTAGTGCATCATGTAGACTCGTTACGGTCGACGTCTCAGTTTAAAATGTTTTTGACTCCGAACAAATTTCAATTTGAGGATAGGTTTGTTTGTATCCGCAGAAATCCTTTAAGTGAATGTCGTAAAGTGGGGAGTGTCTGTAATTAATAAGCATATTGACAGAGTTTCAGAATCAGATATGTAAGTCTATTTGTCATGTATGATACATGAAGTGGATGCAAGAAAAAAAAAAGTTTTATCAAAGTTTTTATTAACACATGAATAAGCAAAAATGAGTGCAAAAACCTGAAACACGATACAAAACCAACTATGAGTTGTAATAATAGAAAAATGATAGGTATAAAAATGCAATGAATGGTGAGACTCCTCTTTACAGGAGCTAAATAATGTGAATGTCAATCCAACCTTCAGCAAATGATGGAAAATTTAGTTTGTGTCCATGATTTTAAACATTTTGCTGTTGCTGGACATTATGTATTATCTGAAATTATCTGTATTTAAAAGCATAAGCAATTCAGAATCATGGTTATTATACATTTTTTATTGAAGTTTTCCAGGTTTGCTCGCCGATAACTGATATGAGACTTAGGCAGTGAATGGTAAAAGATGCTCAGTCAGTAGATGCCCTCATGGCTTGTAAGCTCCGGCTGCCAGTATAGACATAATTACATTTAGAAACATTTATCTAACAATTATTTAATTAGAGAAGCTCATATCAAGCAAATATATGTTATTAAGTGCATTTATTATTATATTGATGTAATTTAAGGGTATATAAGAGTGTGGACTGTTTAGTGACAGACCACCAGAATTGACCAATAATATTCCTTATATATCGGGAGTTGCCATTCATGAAACGGTAAACTGGGGTAAGCCCCAGTTGATATGGCCAGGCTAAAGCATTCCACTATTTTTCCTTTAAATGAGGTTCTGTATTTTGTTAGCAGTGTGTTTTGGATCAATTTCAGACATTGTGTTTTTGTAGATTTCTAAATGAATTCTTCTGCCACCACTACGAGTTACTTCAGCAAAGAAGCAGTCTTTATGTCAAACACACACATACACACACACACACACACACACACACATATATATATTTTACCTTTAGACCTGAAGGTCATGAGTTCAAATCCCAGCCGCACTAAGCTGCCACTCTTGGACCCATGAACAAAACCTTTAACCCCTTTAGTTTCTCAGTTGTATTAATGAGATAAATATATGTCAATCTGGATAAAGGCATCTTCCAAAATGCTGTACAGGTAAGATAGTCTATTATGAACTAAGAATTTACAATTATATAATTGTGAATTTTATCTGAGACGATTGCATTTGTTAAAGCATTTCTTACACTCATGTGTGTGTATGGATGAACTAGCTATCATTCAATTAACAGACAATTTTTAATGGATGACTGCATTTTTTTCACAGCTGCAACATCATCAATTCGTTCTATCTTGGAACTCATAGATCTTGCCAACAACTTTATTTTTTGAGAATAACTATGGAATACCTCATACACATGTGAGCCACCTTTTTAGATTTTGATATTTTAAGAAAGAAGCCATGCTGTTTGTTCTGAGGTGTTCCTTTACACACAACCTCCCTCTGGGTTTGTCTACAGACCTGTCTCAGTTGTAGGTTGAACATGAAACCGATGTGGGGCTAATTACAGTCACCTGCAGGCTGTGTCAGACAAAAATCACCAGTTGGAGGGAAGTTATCTAATGACATGCTCTAAAAATACAATTAAAGACAGAATACTAAAAATATTTTATGACGTTTAAAGGCATTCAATACATATGTGCATTTTTTATCCATTCATTCATTTATTGTTCACTTTATTGTATGTTTGTTGATGGGGGTTCTGGTGGCTATGGGCTGTGAAGGTCAATCCAAAGTTCTTTATCTTCAGCCACAGATTTCACCTCTTACTAGAAGAAATCTCTTACCACAAATTTTCAGCAGCCAGCAATCTCTCCAACAGGTCTTATGTGTTAACCCAGGGTCTCTATGCCTGAGACATGCCTAATAAAGTTCTACTGGAAACAAACCAGGGGCATCCTTAAAGGAACCCTAACCACTTCAACTGATTTCTTTCTATTTGGAGTTTAAGATTCTCCTGGATTATTAAGCTCCTTACCCTATCCAACAACCATGCAAAGCAATCTTATTCTGCTACCTGTACTCACAACCTTATTCTTTCATGCATTATCCACAGAGCATGACAACATATGCGGAAAGGAATGTAGAATGGTAAACGTACTGGCAAGACCAGTGCAGTGTATAACACTGCTGCTGACCTTAGTTTAAATTACAATCTCACACTCACTTTTTTCATCACTTGTGAATAAGATTCCAATATCCTCAAAACTCTTCTACCAGAGGCAAGTCCTCTCCCCTCAGACATGAGTCTCATCCTCTCTACTTCACACTCATCAGCAAAACATTCAAATCCATGTCAAAGGTCTACTTCAGACTGCGCCAAAGAGAACTTCATCATCAAAAAACAACAGGGATGGTACCTCTAGCCGCAAATACCGGGCAACTCTCCAGCCTATGCTTTATAGCTTGCTCATAAAATCCACAAACAACAGCAGAGATATGATACACCCTTGAGTCTGACCCCCAATGTTGGAGTTTAGGCTAGAAATGTAGACATGACGCTTACTGCATTCAGAGAGAAGATATAGGATGTAATAAGTCAGACACTCATTATTGTAGCACCTCTGAAAATGAATACAATAAAAAACTGCCTTATATAAATCTATAAAACATATGTAAACTAGATTAGAAAGACCCACTCCCTAAGCATTAAAGTGAGATTAATAAGTGAATGTTAATTTATAAAGACTTTTACATCAATGTTATCTTAGAGTGTCTGAAGATTTACTCAAGTCTATAGTTATTGACTAAACATTTCCTCTTGTCATTTGTAAATTTAGATTTAGACATATTCATGGCCTTGTGTCAGGGATCCACCAGCCACACCTTCACTTATCACTCCAAGCAGCTCGCCCACATACTAATCAGCTACACCTGGCCCTTATCAGTTTGCATGCCCTGTTCCTCCATCCCCCGCATGCCCTGTTCCTCCACCAGTTCTTTGTTGGTTCTACAGCTTAGGCTGAGGAACACTGTTGGACTATCCTAGCACTCTGTTTAGAATTATCATTGGTTACAGGACTCTGTGTGTTTTGTCTGACCATAGTTTCCACCAGGATTATTGAACCTGGAGTTTCTTTGAGGTTTTGCCATTTTCTGCCTTGCACTTTTTTTTTTTATTAAAAACCTTTGTGGATTGCACTTCATTTTTCCGGCACATTTTTTCGCCTGACTCCTTGATTATATTTGGAAGTTTTAAAGTTTCAAATAGGCAAATTGTCCAACTTTGTTTGGACTGCCCATTGCGGTTTTTGAAAAAGGGAAGTAATTTTACAGCAGGAGTTTAATACTCTGTGCAAAATTGTATGATCTAGTTTTGCATTGTCCATCAAAAATAAAATATCAGTAGAAAGCAGAAAAGGATGAACAGTCATTATAGATGGTTTGCAATGAAAGGAGTCAGCAGGAGTTCCTTAGTTGGAAAAATAAAAATCACAGCTATTGACTGAGTGAAGTTGAACAAGATGTATGAGTACCTAAGATTCAGGTCCCGCTTTGACTATGGTCATTTCATCCAAATATGCATTGCTTTCATGTGGACTATGAGCGGAACTAGTGCATATATCTTTGTGCACTAAAGATCCAAGAAGCCATTATTTCCTCCAGAGTGACTTTCTAAACAAAATGATTTCCTTTTACATATTTATGTTTATTCAGCTTTCAAAGTTACACTGACAAGCTGGTTGGTGGATTGGATTTAATGTATGTTTGCATGGTGCCATTCAATGGAAACAGCATTTACATATTTTCAAAATTCTAACAGTATATTTCATCACTCTCTGTCACATAATTTTGAGCATTACATTGTATCCTAAATGCTTTAGCCATGGGCAAATATAACCTCCATGTTACCTTAAAAAAACTGATAATAACTCCCAAAACTGCTTCCATGAATCAATATCTGAAAGTGTTAAAAGTGTCATTGTTGTACCAGAAATGTCAGCGCATTTATTTAGATCTGCTATTCATCCAGGTAATACAAATGTAGCAAAAATAAAAAGATTGAAAGAGACCAAAAGAAGGAATCCTATACACACACTCCACGCATTCAGACCTGAACTCATGATTAAACCAGGGCCCAGCAAACTGTGTGGTGGCAATTGCACCACCATGCCTTAATATGTATTCAAATTCATTTAAATTAAAAAAAACTAAAAATTCTTTTCAGTATTATAAGTAAGTAAACTGCAAAAAAAAGTTGTATGCAATTTAGTGGTATTGACATTACTACAACAATACACCACTGCAATGTAAAAAAAAATCTTAAGGTCATTTAAATTGAAGAAGCTAAAAAAGCAGTATACTGTAGGAATAGTATTTATATTTATTTTACGACATTTAGCAGACGTGTTTATCTAAAGGAACTTACAATTATTTGATTTATTCACCTTAGCATTTGAGGGTTAAGGGTCTTGTTTAAGGGCCCAGCAGGGGAAAGTTTGGTGGTGTTGGAATATGGACTCATGGCCTGCTGATCAGAAGTCTATCATCTTAATCACGTAGCTAGAGTACCACATCAGAGGATTGCAGAATGTGGCCAGAACCTTAACAAAAACCTTTAGTTCAGATTCTAGGCTGTGGCATCACTCATTAATCTCCATTGCCAAGATATGCTAATTGCTTTATTGATTTGGGATTTTGTGTTGCAATCACTGATAAACCCATTAGGCACAGAAAAGGTTGGCTGTGGTCCCCTTTTCCCTCTAAAGATCTTGTTCCACAAGCTGATACACAGTAGTTCAAGGGACTTCTTTGGTGCCGGTTTGCTACAGATCATGAATCTTAACAAGGAGGAAGTCGAGAGAAGGCTGTGTTGCCACAGCCATCAGCACATTTAACAAGTCACTAGGAGCAGATATGTGAGAAAAGATAAAAGCCCAGGAGATGGTGAAAGCCTATTTGTCATTCAGACAGTGGCAGTTTTTTTTTTTTTGTAAAATTGCCACATGAACATAGCCATTGGTAGTGATTTGTTTACTGACCCGGCATGTGTGCAATTGTATTCGACATCTCTGTTATTTTGTCCTGCTATTACAAATCTATCTAGCCATTTTCAAAGCAGAATTCTAACAAAATTATAAATCAGGAAATTGAAGGTCTAGTTAATGTAGTAAGTAATACAGTGTAAAGACATATTTTTGCATGCAATTGTTAAATTCCTGTATTGAACTGAAGGAGCAACTTTAGCAATCGACTAAGAACACAACAGGAAAACGATTATTTATCCACAATGCCAACACAAATGGGAAACCAACAGTCCAGGAAATTAACAAAACTCAAGCAAAGAAAGGTGAACAACCTTAAAGCACAACCCAAAAGGGGCAAATGGCCTGTGGAAAACCTTGCAGAAACAGATTATAGAAATGCAATTAACATACAGGCCAATGTAGAAATTATTTACTGCTACAAAGATATTAGCATTGCCATTCGAAAGTCATAAACGTGTAATAAAATCACTTAAGACATAAGACCAGGACCTATTTGGTAGGCTGTAATTTACCAACTGTTGACATGAATGGGAACATTTATTTTATGGTACCTGATGTTAACCGCTGGTTGCTCCAAACATAGAACAGTCTGATGTCTTCACTGAATTAATTAAATACTGGAACTAAAATGCAGGATAAAAAACTGCCAGAGCTGCTTCCACTGCGCTTAAAAAGTTAAGTAAGCCCGAAAGGTTATTTCTCTTGAAAAATTAGGACCAGGCTCACAAACCACTTCCTGCTGATAATGCCAGAAATGAAACAAAACATTGATAAGGTGAGGCAGTTTTTTGGTTTTGTGTAAAAGATATTTTCTAGGCTTCAAATAACTTGCCTTAGGTGTCGGAAACCTTCTGGAAGCAAAATATCTATGCAAAAGGAAGTCACTGTAAGTTCTTTTAAAGACATTTATTATGCAAGTGTATTTTAAAGATACATAATTAATCACTTTAAACTTTAGTTAACACAGTTTGATGGCCCTAGCTTGAAAATTTTGTATATTAGGTAGGAACCCCCTACAGGACATTATTTGGATGACAGTGGACCATTCTCTGTACATATGAAATATTATTAACATAGCACAACAATAAAAAGCCAATTCATTTAAGATGCTGGAAAACCATAGGGCATTATTTACTCCATAGGGGTTTTTCTTGTTATCCTTAATGAGGTGCAGCAGTGGAAAAGTATCCTTTATCTAAGCTCCAATAAGACCACTTGCTTTAGACCTCTGTCTCTTTCCTTTACTCTTTCTGTCAGTTGCATCTTAAAAAATAAATGCAATGTTTATATATTTAACTTAGCAGTTTTTCTTGGTACAAACCCAGAATCAGCTCTTAGAGTATGAAGAAGATACACATTCTCACATTAAATGATAATAATGATGAGTAACTAAAAGAGCTTATCAATGTAAGAACTTTATCACAGACATAGACACAGAAAAACACAGGGGTCTGATTCTATAAGTTAATTTTCCATATATGTAAGCATGCATTTATTTCTGTTTTTTTTTTTTCTTTCATTCTCACATTCTTATATTGAAAAGATAAATAGTACTGATAAAATGGCCTACTCATTATGCAGTGCTAGTTTTAGCCACAAACTGACTTTTTTGCATATCAATCAGTTCTCTAGTTCTGTAGTCTGGGCACTGATCAAGTAGTTGGCTGTCTCAAAATCCACAAAAATCTTTCAGTGCACAGGAATGTTTATCCCTAGAAAAATCTAAAAAGAATATATATATATAATTTTTGGGGATAATTTTTGTGAAGTGAAAAACTTAAGAAGCAAAGTTAAAAGAACTTGACTAAAATAAAAGAACACACTTCGATATCCCTGGTTGGTTGGTTAAGTATTAGAACCTCTATCTTTCTAGTGTCTTAAAAAAAAAAATAACTTATGGAAAAAATTAAATTTTCACACCTCACAACAGTACAGGTTGGTACTGTCTCAGGGTTCATGAGTCACACAACAGAAAAATATTTATCCCATCTATTTTGTGTCAAAAGATATGTACCTCTGGGAGGCTCCTCCAGCTGCACTGACCCTTTATCTCTGGATAAGGGAGATGGCAGTACTCTTTGCCTTGTCAATCAGAGCAACAGTAACCAAGCACAGGTGCCAGGATGCAGTGTAGTATAGTCAGCACTTTCCTCTGTTCAGCTGTTCTGTGACACAGCATGCACAAACAGTTTGAAATTATGCTGTGGCTGGCTCTATATGTCTTAGAGGAAGCACATATTAACCTTCACCCAGCACAGTTGGTTGCTGTCATGTGATAGGGAAATTAGTTAGTGGAAAGAAAATTACTTGGGGGAAAATATCAATCAGTGCCAAGACAAACACAGAATATTCAGCAGTATTTTTATGCTTATCTGGTTTATAAATTAGGATTTGGTATATAAAGTGGGAGTAGAGAAAAATGTATCTGTGCCCACAGAATTAATATTATTTTTAATCTTGACCAATCGTGACCACATATGGACAAAATGTATAATGGAAAGTTATTTTAAGGTAAGAGATACAGTAGGTGATAATCATAACGCCAACCCTAATACAAAAACACAGACATTGCAGTGAAAAGGGCTATTAAGCATCTGTTGTTTGTAAAAACACTTGCAAAGCTTGAGAAAGGCATCAGACTATATGCTTTGTTATGGGTGAGAAATTAAGAAAACTTAGGGTGTAAGTGATGGCATAAAGAGCTGGTGGATGCAAAGGAAGTAAGTGGTAAATATCCTACACCTGTACTAAGTTTGACAAGTTTTTTACGAGTGTTGAAGAAATAAAAGGTAGCGAGACGAGAGCCTTGAGAAAGAAACAGATATGGACACAAAGCCATATGTGTGTGTGTGGGTGTTTGTGTATGTGTGCTTATAATAAGGTTTACTGAAAAGTGAACATAGGGAAAAAAAAATACAGCCATTTTTCTGTGGGAACATGACGCATGCCTCCAATTTCCTCTTTGCTGAACCATCTAAATCTCTACATACCTATTCATAGAAATGAACACCCAAGCGAACATTAGCCAAACAGTATGACTTTAAAACCCAATGATGTTAGATTCTGCTGTTTCTCTGTAAAGAATATAAATAATTCTACTTTAGATTTGGACAGGAAATATGTAAATGAACTGAGCCAGGCAGACCATTGCATATTCATTATTCATATTACTGTTTCATATTTACTATATATTTTTACCTAATTACTATTTTTTAATTTCCCTTTCAGGAACTCTAGCTGCATCAACAACACTTTGTGAACTTTTCTGCGTTGTCCACGCTCTGAATCACGTGTGTAATCCATCTAAGTCGGTGGGTCGGTGGGGTTACCGGGGTCACCAGAGGGGTGACATCACAAACAGGAAGCTATAAAAGCACATTAAGTGAAGCCAGCAATAGCTTCTGTTTGTTCATGAAGCGCTCTATGTGTGTGTTTGTCCCCTTACAGGTTTTTGGTAAATGGTAAATGTCCAGAAAAAAAAGAATAAGCAAGCGATTGTGCCGACTGTGCACAAAAGACAGCCCATGCATCGCTTGCTTGAGAGCGGAGCACAATAGGTCGGTTCCCGAGCGAGCCAGATGAACACATTTTGCTCATATTCTGCTGGTTGTAACCCATGCCGTAGCCAAACTTGATATAGATTGGCTGCCCGACGAGCAAAAGCTGCCATGTCCAGTAGCTTGACGAGAGCTTTCTGCGATCTATGTCACAACCTCCGCATCGGGGTCTGCTTTCTTTCCAGGTCCTGAGCTAAGCCGTATTCGGCCCGCCTCTTCAGTTCCAATCATTGTTGTGCTTTGAAATAGGGGAACTGAAAGAGTGTGGTTATGGGTTGATGCCCCGGGTTGTAGAGACACTGGCTAGCTATCTCTTCCCGGGTGTCGCATGGTCACTTAACTGCACATGACACTGCCCACCCACTTCGTAACACGTCGGTGCTGGTGGGTAAGGCTTATGCCTCAGCAGGTCAAGCTGCTGCATGCCTGCACTCCATGGTGGTGTTACAGGTGTATTACGCTGACCTGCTGTGAGAGCTAGACATGGGTGGATTTGGCATTTAGGGCCACAAAAGAGACCGATGTGTCTGTTGGCCGGTCTATGGCCGCTCTAGTCTCCTCTGAGAGGCACCTAGGACTCGGACTATCGGAACCCTCCGTCAGGGACAGAGCCGTGCTGCTCAACACTGTCGGGAGCATTTCAGCAGTTCCTCCCACGTTGTTCTCATGGGGCTGCTCATCAAGCGCAGCCCCAAGAACAACCCAGCACCTTTTGTCACCGGAAGGTTCAAAAGCAGAACGTCATACAGGATCCCTAGCAGGGAGAGTCTAAGTTGTGATGCTCTGCTCTCGGTGACTGGGCCTAAGTACTGTAAAATGACAGATCTAAGGACTGTCATTTTCAATAAAAGGGCTTTGGCCAAGATGTCCTGACACGGGACGATCTGGATATTCCACCGGGAAAGGGCATAGTTCAGTCCTGGAGGTTACTCACCGTCAAGCTTATGTTCCTCCTAGCCATTTCCTTTCTTTAGAGAGTTGGGGATCTTCAGGCCCTCTCTGTGGCGTTCCACGACCTGTTAGGCTCCAGGCATTCTATCCTCCTTTTTATCAGGCCCCAGACCAGGAAACTATACCGGCTGTGCGAGCACGGGATATATACGTCAACAGAACGAGTCTGTGGAGGAAGTCAAAACAACTTTTCATGTCCTATGGCCTCCAGACGAGGCCTCTCTGCAAACTAATCTATCTTAACTAATCTATCTTCAAAAAAAATGTGTTTCTGTCTTGTATTCGCATTAATTTAAAAGCAGACAGGAATACATTTCTCAAAAACATTCCGTCTATTGAGAAGTTCTATAAATAGGAATAAGAAATTAGACGCACATTTTCTGTGTTTTGTGTTGGAACAGTAGAAACGGGGATAAATATGTGCTGGTGAGGCCCTGAGCTCCTCCTCCACCAGCTGCTAAAAGTCAAACATGCTTGGAATATCAAGCGGAAGCAAACTCTCTGAATTTGTGAGGCGAATGGTGTGCTACTCTCATTAACTTGCAATTATGGCTTTGTTTCAGGTCACTCTTTAATTATTGCAGAAGGCTGCACCTAACAAGCAACATGATCCAGGAAATGAATAACGATATCAAGGAATATCTATCTATCTATCTATCTATCTATCTATCTATCTATCTATCTATCTATCTATCTATCTATCTATCTATCTCTTTGCATGTCTCTATCTGTCTGTCTGTCTGTCTGTCTGTCTGTCTGCCTGTCTATCTATCTATTTAGTTTTTCTTGTTTTTGCGATAATATTATACAATAACTTTAGCGATGAGCGAAGGCTTGTCAAAGTGCTTAATTACTTCATGCATAAGAATAAGTTATTTATATGCATTTTATGTATGGATATTGATTTATGAATATATCTGTCACGGACACAAGAGAGTATGAAACGAGACTGCAGGAAATGGCAGACTTAACTAAGTACTTCACCCAAAGCGTAGCTAAGAGCATAGAAACTCAGGTTGTAAGAGTGGTAGGTAGTCCGGATCATCTATGGTTGTAGACTGTAGATCGGATGGTGAGTAAAGAGGAGAAAAGATTATAACACCTTATTAAGGGGACAGGTAAATGGAGGACAGGTGTAGTTGATTAGTAGAAGGGAGAGGCTGAGCGAGAGTGATAAGTGTTGTAGGGAGGCGTGACTGGTGGCTCTCGGACAATATCTGACTTACAGTATAAATAAATTTAGAAAAATTATGCCTGGATCTGTGAGTCCAGACATTGTCCCTTGAGGACAAAATCAAATTTCTCACTGCATTTTTGCAGTGTATATTTTTTTGTTGTTATTTTCTAAACCCTATTCCCATAAATGTTCCATGGAATGGTTGATGGGGAGTAATTACACATTGCCCTCAGCAGCCTGAAAAGTCCACCATGCTAAATTCTATAGAAAAAAACACAAAAGGGAAATGCCTTGCTGGTTTGACTACTGAGATTACAGGAAATGAGTTTGGTGTCCCTGACTTCACTTTATGACCTTGTGTCAAATTGCTTTGTAGAGTTAGACTTTGTTTGATTTGCCCAGTTATTGCAGTAGAATATTGCAGCTCTCATGAATTAGGATTTATATTTGCACTTTTGTCTCAATATACATCAATTGAATGGATCGAAGATGATTGCTCATGCACATTGGAAGGGAAAACAACATGATAATGCGTAGTTCTCAGGATCACTGCAAGATGACAGCTTTAGCTTAATTTCTTTTATTTATTTATTTATTTATTTATTTATTTATTTATTTATTTATTTATTTATTATATACAGTGCCCTCCACAATTATTGGCACCCCTGTTTAAGATGTGGTTGTGGACTACAAAAAAATTCTCCTTTTTTTTAAACAACATAGAACCCAAATGCAAAAAAAGAGAAAAATCCAACCTTTTATTTAAGTACATTACTTTGGTGGTAAAAAAATCACACATTTAGAAAACAAAACAAAAAACTTGAAATCATGTGGCACAATTATTGGCACCCCTGATGTTAATACTTTGTACAACCTCCTTTTGCCAACAAGACAGCACTTAATCTCCTCCTATAACATTTCACAAGATTGGAGAACACAGAGAGAGGGATTTTTGACCATTCTTCTTTGCACAATCTTTCTAGATCATCCAGTGTCCTGGGTCCTCTCTTATGCACTCTTCTCTTTAGCTCGCCCCACAGGTTTTCATTTGGGTTGAGGTCTGGGGACTGAGATGGCCATGGGAGGACCTTGAGTTTGTGACTGCTGAACCACTTTTGTGTAGATTTTGCCACATTATTATCCTGCTGAAAGACCCAATGACGACCCATCTTCAGCTTTCTGGCAGAGGCAATCAGGTTTTTATTTAAAATATCCTGGTACTTCAAAGCGTTCATAATGCCATGCACCCTAACAAGGTTCCCAGGGTCTTTGGAAGAGAAACAGGCCCACAGCATCACAGATTCTTCACCCTACTACACGGTGGGCATAAAGTGCTTTTCGGCATACTCATCTTTTGTTTTACGCCAGACCCACTTAGAGTGTTTGTTGCCAAAAAGCTAAATCTTAGTCTCATCTGACCAAAGCACACGATCCCAGTTGAAGTCTGGGCGCTAGTCCAGCCTTGTTTGTCACTGTTCCAGTTGTTTTAAACTTCCTAATGATTCCCCTGACTGTAGATACCGGCAAGTTAAGGCGAGTGGCTATTTTCTTGTAGCCATTGCCTGACTTATGAAGGTTGACACACATCTGCCTTACTTGAATGGTGTGTTCTCTTGTCTTTGCTTGTTGACAAATGGGTAAGAGAATTAGGCCTCTGTGTCACGTCATATTTATACCCCAGGGAAACAGGAAATCATGAATTACTAATTAAAAGTCACTAAATACCCTGACCAACCTTAGCAACTACAGAAAAATATATAAAAAATATATATATATATATTTTTTTTCAGAGGAATTGTTAGAGGTGCCAATAATTGTGGGACACATGATTTCAAGGTTTTTTTTTTCTGATTTTTTTGTGACATCAGCACAAGGTGAAAAATTATGCTTACATGTTTACATTTTTGAACAATGAAATAAAGAAAACCTGTAATCCATGGTTTTGATTGTAACTCAAATGTTGGTACTAAATGTGCTGGTTGGAGTATTTGGAGTATTAAATAATGTTTAATAAAGCAACACAGTTGCCCAGCATTTTATGATTAGTCACAAACCTTAATCCATTGATTTGTGTTCATGAAGATGAATTTTCCTCTTTCTTCGTGTCACTCAGCAAGACTGTTTCTTTTTGGCTCCATCTACATAGCAAAGGAGGCAGAGGATCATGGGTAATGCTGACAGAAATGCTAAAGGTTATCTTTTTTCTCCATTTTTGTCAGAGAATAAGGCAGAAAATATACAGTTAGGGGTATGGTAAGGGTTATACTGTAATAAATGTGTGTGTCTCTAATTAACGCTGTTTTCTTACTTAACTGGAGAGTATATTTACTGTATTTTGACTGGAAGGAACCACTGACAATGTTTTATAATAACGGCTTACCAAATACAAATAAAAAAAAAAACAAGGATAAATTCTGCTGCTAAAATGTTGAGTAATAGTGCTTGAATATTAAACAGATAATAACAAACCAGGAAAAAAAAAACAGTGTCTGTGGTATTCAGTGGCAGAAGGAAAACTCTGCACCAAAAATACTTTTTATTGAAATACATTAAATAGAAGGGGGGG
>MU551677.1:1672645-1683391 GCA_024362625.1 Silurus asotus | reverse complement strand
GGGGGGGGGGGGGGGTATCTATGAAGACGAAATTCTGATACCACATGGCCACTGAGGGAAGGGAACTAGTTTACCTAGTTCATAATGCTTGTGTCAAAAAGATATGTATACTGTAAGTTAATATTCTGACAGAGGACATATTTTGGGACAAATAACAGAGGATAAGGAAGAATTATCTTCTGAACCAGGACAGCATTATACATACAGTGCCCTCCACAAATATTGGCACACCTGTTTAAGATGTGGTCGTGGACTTCAAAAAATTCTCCTTTTTTTTAAAACAACAAAGAACCCAAATGCTAAAAAAAAGAGAAAAATCCAACCTTTCATTTAAGTACATTACTTTGGTGGTAAAAAAATCACACATTTAGGAAAAAAAAACCTTGAAATCATGTGTGCCACAATTATTGGCACCCCTAACAATTCCTCTAAAAAAATAATATATATATTTTTTTTATATATATATTTTTCTGTAGTTGCTAAGGTTGGTCAGGGTATTTAGTGACTTTTAATTAGTAATTCATGATTTTCTGTTTCCCTGGGGTATAAATATGACGTGACACAGAGGCCTAATTCTCTTACCCATTTGTCAACATGGCAAAGACAAGAGAACACACCATTCAAGTAAGGCAGATGTGTGTCGACCTTCATAAGTCAGGCAATGGCTACAAGAAAATAGCCACTCGCCTTAACTTGCCGGTATCTACAGTCAGAGGAATCATTAGGAAGTTTAAAACAACTGGAACAGTGACAAACAAGGCTGAAAGAGCTCCCAAGTTTATCTTGCCACAACGCACAGTAAGGAGGATGGTAAAAAATTTCCCAAGCTCACCGTCACAGAATTGCATCAAAGAGTGGCCTCTTGGGGTCACAGAGTCTCCAAAAAAAACATCAGACGCTCTCTACATGCCAACAAGCTGTTTGGGAGGCATGCAAGGAAAAAGCCTTTTCTCACTAACACTTACAAACGTAAACGTCTGGAGTTTGCTAAGCATTACTGGGACTTCAACTGGGATCGTGTGCTTTGGTCAGATGAGACTAAGATTGAGCTTTTTGGCAACAAACACTCTAAGTGGGTCTGGCGTAAAACAAAAGATGAGTATGCCGAAAAGAACCTCATGCCCACCGTGAAGTAGGGTGGAGAATCTGTGATGCTGTGGGCCTGTTTCTCTTCCAAAGACCCTGGGAACCTTGTTAGGGTGCATGGCATTATGAACGCTTTGAAGTACCAGGATATTTTAAATAAAAACCTGATTGCCTCTGCCAGAAAGCTGAAGATGGGTCGTCATTGGGTCTTTCAGCAGGATAATGATCCGAAACATGTGGCAAAATCTACACAAAAGTGGTTCAGCAGTCACAAACTCAAGGTCCTCCCATGGCCATCTCAGTCCCCAGACCTCAACCCAATCAAAAACCTGTGGGGCGAGCTAAAGAGAAGAGTGCATAAGAGAGGACCCAGGACACTGGATGATCTAGAAAGATTGTGCAAAGAAGAATGGAAAAAAATCCCTCTCTCTGTGTTCTCCAATCTTGTGAAATGTTATAGGAGGAGATTAAGTGCTGTCTTGTTGGCAAAAGGAGGTTGTACAAAGTATTAACTTCAGTGGTGCCAATAATTGTGGCACACATGATTTCAAGTTTTTTGTTTTCTAAATGTGTGATTTTTTTTATTTTACCACCAAAGTAATGTAAATAAAAAAAAAAAGTATATATGTACATTTACATTTTACATGTTTATTGGATGCAAATGAATTCCATATATTGCATTGTAGTTCTATTTTTTAGACAGACATATTGATATATAACTCAACGTCAAAAATATGATTTTCTTCTTTTGTTTAACTTTTGCAGGTAATGGGACTTTAAATGCTATAGCCTCACTTTTCATTGAGATAGGCAAAAGTCCAAAAAAAAGGCAGTTAAAGAAAACACATGGCCTATAAAAGTAGAAAATATAAGGTGCCAAGAAATCACTCAGACATTCTTGTAAAAGCTTGCATAAAATTGTTATGGTGAAATCTGCAGCATGAAGGAGAATGCATTGACCTGCACTTTGCATGACCTTTATTATCGATGTATTCATATACACTATTGACTTGTGACTTGCAGCAGTGTGAGGCTGTTATTAATAAAATCACTATATAGGTTTATAAATTCTTACTTCTTTGTGAAGTGTAGTTTTTTCTACAGTAATGTGCATTTCAGGATACAGTCAGATGATTGTCCTGCCAAGTCCTGATAAAGTTGGAGCATGGACATGACTAATGTTTAGATTGCTTGAGACTGGATCATCTTTGGCAAGTAATAACACATCTTTGTTAACTGTAGCATAATGCCAACTGTGCAAGGATAAGAGTCACCTTGAAGCAATAGAAGAACTCTAAACATTAGAAAATGAATCAATCATCCATAACATTAAAACCATTTGCCTGGTCCGGATTGTCCTTCTTGTGCTCCCCAACAAATCTCTGATCCACAACAAACCCACTGAAGTTGTGCAGAGTGAATCTGGCATGAACATGTTAGCAGCAGATCCTTTCATTCATGTAAGATGTGAGGTAGAGCATCTATGACTCTGAATTGTTTGTCCAGCACACCCCACAGATGCTTGATCAGATTATCTTGGGCTGAATAAACTCCTTTAACTCTTTTTCACATTTGTCAAGCCATTCCAGAACAGTAAATCAAATTCAAGAACTTTCCAATTGCCTAATTCATCCCATCTCTTGACAGGTGCGATTGTAACAAGATAATCAATGTTATTTTCTTTCAATGGTTTCAATGTTATGGCTGGTCAGTGCATGCATAATTTCCTCAATGATGTATAATAATTAGTTATCTCAAATATGCTCAAATTTCAAGCTCAGTGGATGCACAAAAGCATGGAAGACATGTATAGCACAGCTTCATTCATCTCTACTCCTATGGAGCTTCTCCAATGACCTGAAGATAAATTGCGTGTTGGACCTTGAGTGACACTCCAAGGACAGAATTAGATGTGTAGGCAAAACTCAGCACATAAAATATGGAACAGGGCCTCCTGCTGGTATGGGCTCAAGAAAGGTTTACCTATGAGTATAAATGTGCTGAACACAAGCCAGAATGCAAACGAGAGCATAAATGTGTCTGTGCCAAGGCGGTCTTACTGTGTATGGACAGCTGTTGGGAAGTGAGTTGAAGTAACAGCCAGGGGTATTGAGAAAAGAGGTAGGGGCATTGTACACGTTGACGGGGCTCTGCAGTCATTTACTTTTCTCCTCTGCTGCCTGCTGTGATCCAGTGTGTATTGCCAGCAGAGTCTAAGGGACTCAAACTTCAGTCCTTGCATTTGAAGTGTGCAGAGAATACCTTCCCCCAAAGTTATAACATACATACTGCAAAATTAGATGTCCTTTGTAGATACTGGAGAATTAAAAAACTTTAGACTAAAAAGAAAAGGATGAAAAAAAAACCATGTTGCATGCAGCTATTCATGGTATTTCATGCCAGATTTACTGGAATCAGGGAATAAACTCTGATCTGCTCAGAGGTGTAGAATACAGCACTGAGGCTATTATGCATAGAGCAAGTGTTACTAGAGCATGTCATTTGGGACACGAGCCTAGGCTTAATCAAGCACAGCATGCACTGCTGAGCAGCAGGAATGGCAAGTAGTCTTGTCAACATCAGGGTGAAGGTTTATTTCTCAATTAAAATGCAATTGCATATCATTAATCAAGGCTCTAGTCTTTGCATCTTTGCATTTTTAAGCCTGGAAATGCTTATAAACTACAATTCAGGTGCTAAAATTGCAATTTGTTCGACTTGCAGTATACAATGTGTCATGCATGGACAATAATAGGAAAATACATAAAAACATCACAAGGTGAAAGAAATAATTGCAAATGAGCGATTTTGGTGATTCTATTTCTGTGTCACAGCTTACATTATTCCCACAAGTGAAAGATGCATTGGTTGTAAATATTAATAGCAAAGTCACAGCCAAGTGATTGCTGTGACCTCTATCTCCATGTTACATTATAATAAAGTGTTAAAAGTGACTGAAATGTATTGCATTAGAAATTTGATTTGCAAAACTGAAGGGGATGGTAGTCATTTATATATTAGGAATATAAAGGTCACAAAATATGGGTGGATTCTAAAGAAGCAGATTGTAAAAAATTATTTTTTCAACTATTCATTATTTAAGTAATTCTAATTATTTATAATATACACAGAAGAGGTTAATCTGTGATTGAGAGTCTCTGGAGCAGATAGAGTTAAGTGTTTTGTTGAAGGGGCTTAAAACTGTCACCTTCTGTTCTGTATCCCCAATATAATATGACGTATAATATCAGCAAATAGAAACAATATCTAATATGCAGTAAATAAATACCATGGGCCAACAATTATAGTGTTATGTCTGACTAATTCAAAGGATGCATCCAATGTGACTGGCAAAATAATAAGTAAAAAAAAATTGCCACGTGTGAGAACTGAAACCTTTGTGGCCTGTGGTGAGTGTAACAAGACATATAAAGTCTACAGGCTCAGCTGCAGTTATATGGATCAGTTGCTTTACACAGTTTCAGGTGTCTCTGCTTTAACAAAGGCTTACGATCTGATAAACTGAAGAAGGTTCAGTGAATTCTTTGGTCACGACCAAGATTTGCTGCTCTCTTTTTCAACAGGTCAGTTTTTGAGTTGGCAAGTCTTTTGGTCATGACCAATTTGCTCCTCTCTTGTTTAGCAGATTACTTTAGCCAGTGAGGCCAAAAGGTCCTGTTTTATCTTATTCAGTTTAAGATGGATATTTTCAGCATATTCAGTTTTAGACTGGGGATATCTCTTGAACATACAATCATATAATAGAATAATAATTATTGACTAGTTTTACATTCCAAATTGATCTGTTGTCTGTCTTAAATAGTTACACGGACACAAGTTTTGAGACTCCTTCACTGGACTGTATATTATCAATACATTGACATTAATATGGAGTTGGTCCCCTTATTATAGTTATAACAGCATTCATTCTTCTGAGAAGGCTTCCACAGCATCCTGGAGTGTTTGTATTCGATTTTTTGTTAATTCTTTCAGTAGAGCATTTGTGAGGACAGACACTGATATTGAATGCAAAGACCTGGCTTCCAATCTCTGTTTCAGTTCATTCCAAAGGTGTTTCATAGGGTTGGGGTCAGGGCTCTGAGTGAACCAGACAAATTCTTTCATGCTAAACTCATACAACTATGTTCTTATGAACCTTCCTATGTCCACATGCTTTTAAAAAAGGAGTTCCCCAACCATTTCTGCAAAGTTTGAAGTTCGAATAACATTGTCCAAAATGTTTTGTATGCTGAAGTATTAATTTTAATCTAAAAAAGTGAATTTCTCTCTGGGATGAATAAAGTGATCTACTTATCGAGTTTCTTCTACTTCAAGTAAGGAGCCTAGCCTAAAATTCTTGAAAAAAACAGCTCATTACCATTATCTATAAGCTTACAGTTGTTGTGAATTACTGTGTGAATGGTGGTTTCTAATACATTGTTTTCAGTAATTCTAGATAGACTCAGTGCCACCCTGACCAAGATACAGTTACTGAGGATGAATTAATTAATACAATTATAATTAAATTATAACTGGTTGAAATATCTATCTAGAATGACTTCATTCTCAGCAAACAAACAAACAAAAATATTATGGTGTTGCACACTTAGAGTTCATTTAGTACTTGTATCTAATATTTGTGATTCATGATATCTCACACAAACCTCCAGTAGCAATGAGCTAGTGTGGTCTAATAGTAAGCCTGAAGGGTTCTGTAGATGCTACCAAAAGATTTATTCACAATTCATAAGAGCCAATTGAATTGAAAAGTGTTTCCTATGTCTGTATTTTTTCAATAAACTTTTTTTGCCATCGAAACACATGTTTGCTAAAGTTGCATTACTTTGGGGATTAAACCTGAAAATGTATGAAGGGTAAATTTTCATGCATATGAGTAAAACAAAAGTGCAAATAATAATTTCTAAACCAGAATTCCAGAACACTATTGCACTACAATCTTTTTTTGCTGAAGAATTCTCTCTTACATAACTAACCATATCTTAATCTGGAATACATTACTTTCTACTAGAAAATAGTTTTTTCAATGCAAGGATTAAAGTTCTATTATCTTTAGAAATATGCTGCTACAGAATAGTAGGGTTGTAAAGTTACTGCTAAAAGGTGAACAATTGTCCTTATAGTTCCCAAAAATTGCTTTATGTGAAAACTTTGCCACTGGATATGGATTATTTTGCATAAGCTTGATATTTATTTAATGTAAATATGCATACCAACACTGTATTTTACATATATTTTTTGGCTTATACCTTCATTTGCACATGGTTGATGGATATTTGAAAATAGCCAGGGATATCAGGACAGATCAATCACATCGACAGAAGTCATGTGGGATTTAAAAACCACTATGATTTGACTGGAGGTTAATGCCATTCACCTGTGACATTCAGAGGAGGGGTGTGTGGTCAATAACAAAGGGCAAGAGTCAACTGATCAGATAGCTTCATAAATGCTTCACTGTTCACTTGATGATTAGAGTCTAGAGTTCCACCGTGGCCATCCCTGTGGTTGAGTGCAGGGTGAATAATGGGGTTAAGAGGTATCCGAAGTTCAGGATTATGAGCAGTGGTTTTATTATTTGCTGATAGTAGAATGCTGTCTTGGCACCAGACTTTGCTTCACTTTGTTAGGCTGGCCCTTTCTCATCAGATCTTAAACAAAGATTAATGGAATGAGAATGATGGCTAAAACAACATGTAAGATGCAAACTCAAAGAATATATTTTTCGTGATCTTTGTAGACAACAGTAAAAGAGATTTACTTTACTCTGTCTTTTCATAAGGCAAGTCATGAGGGGTCTATTGTGTATATTTGTTTGTTATTGTAGTGTACTGTTATCGAATCTGGGGTTTCTTGGTGATGTTCAAAGACAGGTTGTTGGCTCCACACCAGACTGTTAACTGATGTACCTCCTCTCTGTAAGCTGGCTCGTCGTTCTTGCTGATGAGACCCACCACAATCGTGTCATCTGCGAATAAGACAATGTGATTTGATTTGTGCATTGCTACACAGTTGTAGGTCAGTAAAGTGAACAGCAGTGGGCTGAGCATACAGCCCTGAAGGGTGCCAGTGCTCAGTGTGGTGGTGCTGAAG
The DNA here is from genome assembly GCA_024362625.1 of Silurus asotus. Classification (NCBI taxonomy): domain Eukaryota; kingdom Metazoa; phylum Chordata; class Actinopteri; order Siluriformes; family Siluridae; genus Silurus; species Silurus asotus. The sequence continues at coordinate 1,676,194 of MU551677.1, read as the reverse complement.
ATGCTGTTCCCGATCCGGACTGACTGAGGTCTTTCAGTCAGGAAGTCCAGGATCGATTTGCAGAGGGAGGTGTCAAGGCTCATTAGGCTCAGTCTTTGAACAGCATTTCCACACATTAGTTATTATTGTTCAGGTGGGTGAAGACCAGATGGAGAGTCGTTGAGATGGCATGTCTGTAAAGTGGTTTGGACAAAATGCAAACTGCATGAAGTCCAGTAAGGGTGGAGGCAGGGTTTTAATGTGCCTCAGTACCAGCCTCTCGAAGCACTTCATCATGATGGGTGTGATGGTGGTAGGCGTAGAAGTCATTCAGCGCTCATGGGAGGGAGGCATCACATTCACAAGCAGGTGAGGTTGTCTTGTAGTTCATGATCGCCTGGATGCCCTGTCACATATGCTGGGTGTCTCCGATGTTCTGGAAGTGGCCATGGATTCTCTTGGCATGTGTGCGCTTTACCTCTCTGATAGCTCGGGACAGTTTTGCCCTTGCTGTTCATAAGGCTGTATTTTCCCCGGCGTTGTCTCTTGATTTTAGAGGTGCACACACCTTAGCAGTCATCCACAGTTTTTGGTTGGAGCGTGTAGTGATGGTCTTAAAGATGGTCATGTCATCAATGCACTTGCAAATGTAGCTGGTCACTGATGATGTGTACTTTTCCATGCTGGCCAGGTTTTCACCTGCTTTTGAGCTGGTCTTAAACGCCTGTTGAGTGGTCTGTATGCAGGGCTCAGCATACAGAGATGTAGTCTTCGTAGCTGAGGTGGGGGTGGGGTGTCACCCGGTATGTGCCCGGGATGTTTGTGTAAGCAACATCCTGCATGTTTTTTCCTCCACATTCTGGTAAATTTTAGGGAGCCTAGCACTGGCCACGTGCTCGCTTTCTGCTTCCTCGCACACTGCTTTCTATTCCTTCTCCTCCTTTTATTTGCCACAGGCAGCGCCGAAGATCTGGAGGCCTGGTCCTCGAAGCAAGCCAAAGTCATGTCAGGGTTGTTTTTTGTGTTCCTAGAGTGATTGGCAATGGTACACATGGATGCGGGTTGCATCAATGTCCATATGTTGCATTAGGCAGGCTACAAAAAGAAAGTAGTACCATCCACGCCGCCATTAAGAAAGTGAGGGAAGGCCAATCACTCACTGTAAAGCAGTTTAAGAGACTGTTGGGTTTGATGGTGGCAGCATTCATTGTGCTTCCACTTGGCCTCCTGAATATAAGACCCCTCTATTGGTGGCTCAGGGCCTGAAGGTGCCCTCGGAGGGGCAATCCACTCCATACCATCAAGGTCACACAGTAAGCTTTGTGTGCCTTAGATGTATGAAGAGATCTCAGGTTCCTGTCTAAAGGCGCTGTGCTAGGAGTTCCTATACATTGTGTAATGCTTATGACAGATGCATCCCTCACAGTGTGGGGGGCGGTCATGAGTGGCCACTCCACCCAAGATCTCTGGGAAAAGCCCCATCTAATGTGGCATATCAATTGTCTAGAGATGCTGGTCGTGCTTTGAACTCCTAGATGCATCTCCTCCCAGACCTTAGAGGCCACCATGGGTTGGTCCATACAGACAACACCACTGTGGTTTTCTACATCAACCTCCAGGGGGTTTGTGATCTCCCCAGCTGGCATGGCAGATTCGCCTGTGGGCCCAGGGGAAGCATCTCTCCTTGAGGGCAGCATATATCCCAGGCCACTTAAAAAAGGCAGCAGACACCCTCTAAAGACAAGGGCAGAGGCCCGGGGAATGGATGTGGTGGAGCAAATCTGAAAGAGATTTTACAGAGCACGGTAGACATTGCACTGTCCCCTTTTGTTCTCCCTAACTCCCCTAGCCTTTTCTAGGACTGGATGCCAGCCCCGTTGTGCTGCTCCCGGGATTTCTGGAAAGCGTTTGCCAGGATGGAGTCTGTCTCCTTCTGATGGAGGCAGGCAATGGTTTGTGGACCTGGTAGTCCTTTTAGAGCACCCTCCCTGGGAGATTTCCTTTAGGAGAGATTTTCTCTCTCACTTAAGTGGCACAATATTTTACCCCCGCCCAGAGCGGTGGAGGTTGTTGCTGTGACCACTGAGGGGGCACAGCTAATAGCCACTGATCTCTCCAACAACACCCATTGATTGAGAGCAGAATATGGATGAAAAAAGCAATGATACCAGCTTTCCTTTATTTGCCAGTGCAACCTGATTAGTGACCACAATAATGTTTCCATTTATTAAAGATTTGGTTCAATTTAGGAAATTCTCTGAAGCAGTGAACCTTATTTTTTCTTGGCTGAAAGATGACCATAGTGAAACCCGTCATGTCATTTCCCAGACACTTTTTAATGTTTTTAACAATCAGCCACTAAAAGCCTAAGGTGTATTGAGTGTGGAGGCATTGGTCACATACATTTTAGCTGCTTATATAGAGCTGTGAGAAGCTCAGGGAGTTAAATGGACAAGTTAGAGCAGCAGCAGCAGTAGCTTGGGGACAGTCAGCAGGAGAGCAGTGAGGGTCTAGAGCCTGAAGGGAAGGACACAATAAACAGCAACATCAAGAGAAAAGCTATACTTTACACAAATTCTAGCACCCATGTGGATGCGGAAAAAAAAATTGCTAAATCTAAAGATTTAGTGTAGGAAGTTGATGAAAGCATTGGGGCTAGCAGTGACCCCAGACTTAATGTTTTAACACTGAGGATGATTCTGACAGGGAAATAGAACTGCAGTGGAAGCCAGAGAGCACAATTACAGTTTGAGCTTGAGAGCAATATAGAAGAGCTGAAAATGTTAAAACAGAAAATAAATTTTCGAACGAAAATTTTAAGAACGATCAACATTGACCAAATAAATAGATACATTAATTCATCCTACAAAAATATGCGCTCAGCTCACACAGAAGATTTAGACTAAAGGAGTGGTTGCAATATACTTTTAGCATGCAACCTTTATTTTGTTATCTGCTGCAAATATGGGCAATAACCATATTTAACCTGCTTTTAGAGAAGAGAATAGCCTTTATTTGTCACATATACATTACAGCACAGTCAAATTTGTTCTTTGCATATCTCAACCTGCTCAGACATGATACAGCATCCCTGGAGCACAAAGGGTTGAGAGCCTTGCTCAGGGTCCCAAGAGTGGAAGCTTAGCAATCCCGGGGCTTGAACCTCCGACCTTCCGATCAGTAACCTAGCACCTTACTCACTGAGCTACCACTCCCCAAGTGGTATTTTACTCTTACTCTTTTATCCTCTTTAAAACTGTGTTGTATAAAATTTAATGATGTGACTGCTGTAATCAGTGCTTTCTCCATCTTTTTTTTTTTGTAATTTTCAAACTGGGCATTTCGTTATATCGGTCACATGCCAGTACATAATATGTATTCGTAGGTCAGAGCTCACCAAACTTAACATTAAAAAGCAGCAAAATGTTTAACTTCTTTGTACAGAATTTAAATTTCTTATATTTTGTGTGATTTCAGCAGAACAAAGTATTCTGAAAACAAGTCTAGGGTTAGGGTTAGGGTTAGGGTTTATTTGGATTCATGGAGGAAAACATGGAGGAACCGGGGGGG